>JASDQU010281168.1:816-14704 GCA_032191745.1 Picea mariana
ATTGGCATCTTCTTTTCATCATCCTTTCAATTTCACCAAGTATTCAAATTATGTCTTCCTTCTGGTCTTCTTACCAACTCGTCGATGTATGATTCCCTCCATCTGCCACTTTTCTGCTATAGGCATATGTTTCTCCCACTAGATATTCCTTTGATATTCCAATCCTTTATATTTTCCCTCTCTATAAGGATAGAAATCTGCAATGTTAAATATGGGTGATATTCCCATATCTTCCAGCAGCTCTAATTCATTAGCATTCTCGCCAAATCTCCTCAAGATTTTACATGGCCCTATATTTTTCAATTTCAGCTTATTATATGTTCCCCTCGAGAATATTTCTTTCCTCATATGTGATAGAACTTTATCTCCAACTTCAAATTGAATATTTCTATGGTGTTGATCATCTCTGCACTTGTACTCACTAATTCTCCTCTTCAACTGCTCCTTGATCTGATTGTGAAGTTCTTGCACCTCTGCAGTGAAATCTTTGGCTCCCGTGCTTCTAAACTCATTATGCTTCAGATCTCTTAATTCTGATACTCCTCTTGGATTCATTCCATAAACTATTTGAAATGGAATCTTCCTAATGCTCCTATTCACTGAGTCATTATATGCAAACTCGGTTTGTGCTAGAATTTGATCCCACTCACTATGGTGTTCTGTGACCAAACTCCTCAGCAAATATCCTAGACTTTTATTCACCAATTTGGTTTGTCCATCTGTCAATGGATGATATGCAGAACTAAAAGATAGCTCTGTCCCCAACGTTTTCCAGAATGTCCTCCAGAAATGACCAGTAAATTTGGTATCCTTTTCTCAAACTATACTCCTGAGCAATCCACGGAGTCTCACAACTTTTTTGAAAAACAAATTTGCAACATGTGTTGCATCACTGGTCTTCTGACATGGGATAAATTGTGCCATCTTTGAAAATTTTTCTACCACCACAAATATGGAATCACTTCCTCTTTGTGCCCTTGGAAATCCCAACACAAAATCCATGCTTATTGCATCCCAAGGCCTCTCTGGAATAGGCAATGGTTGATACAACCTAGTGTTCCATTTCTTCCCCTTGGCATACTGACAAATCTTGCAATTATTCACAAATTTCTTTACCTCTTCTCTCATACCTGGCCAATAATATGAATTGGCTAATTGAGCAAACGTTTTTTCGTGGACGAAGTGTCCTGCTAGACCTCTGCTATGATTTTTTTTCAACAAATTATTCCTCATTGAGCATATTGGTATGCACAACTAGCATCATTTGAATAACAACCCATCCTTAATTAGATATTCGACCCACTGGCTTCTGTCTCTGAGCATAGGATTCACACATGCTTCATATGCCTCTCCAAAATCTAGATCACTGTGGTACATTTCCTTAAGGTGGTCAAACCCCAAGGTCTTGACTTGAAATTCCTCAACAATCAGAATCCCCCTGCTCAATGCATCAACAACCTTGTTATCATTTCTAGAAATGCTTTTAATGACAAAATTGAAATTTTTCATAAACTCTATCCACTTGGCATGTTTCCGGTTTAACGTTTCATGTCGGGTTATGAATTGAAAAGTGTGATTATCACTATACAAAACAAAATCCTTTGGTATGAGATTATTCCTCCATTTATTCAATGCTTGGATTATGGCATAGAACTCTTTGTCATATGTGGAGTAATTATTTTTAACTTCATTCATCTTCTCACTGAAGTATGCAATAGGTTTGTTGTATTGACTTGAGACCACTCCAATTGAACTCCACTTGCATTTCATTTCACCTTAAATTTCTTTCCGAAATATGGAAAAACCAGAATCGGTTGTTCATTTATATTCTCCTTCAATATGTTGAAGCTCCTCTCAGCCTCTTCTATCCATTTGAAAGACTTGTTCCTTTTCTTCATCATGTCCATCATCTATACACTAATCCCACTAAATTTTTTTATGAACTTCCAGTAAACACTTGCTAACCCATGGAATCTTCTTACCTTAAAGATGTTCTTTGGTGACAACCATTCTTTGATTTCTTTCACCTTTTCGGGATCCATCTTCAACTCATTTGAATAAATCACAAAACCCAAATATATGAGCTCTGTTTTCAAAAAAGAGGACCTTTTTCATATTGATTAACAACTTCTCTTGTTGTAGCCTCCTCATCACCAATGCCAAATGTCTCAAGTGTTCTTCCCTACTCTTTATAAACACCAGTATATCATCCAGATACACAATCACAAACTTATCATTGAAATCCCTTAACACTTCATTCATTAGTCTAATAAAATTACTTGGGGTGTTCATTAATCCGAATGTCATAACAAGCCATTCATATAACCCCTCGTTCGTCTCGAATGTTGTTTTACACCCATCACCTTCTCTCATCCTTATCTGGTGATACCCGCTTTTCAAATCTATTTTTGAAAAATAGTTGGATCCACTCAAGCAATCCATCAGGTCGTCCATCCTTGGTAATGGAAATATGTATCTGATGGTGATCTTATTTATGGCTCTCGATTCCGTAAACATTCTCCATCCTCCATCCTTCTTTGGAATTAATACAGTTGGTACTGCACATGGACTCAAACTTTCTCTTACCAATCCCTTATCTAACAGATCTTGAACCTGTCTCTTCACTTATCCATTCTCTTGAGGAGTCAACCTGTATGTTTCTTTATTCGGAAGGCTTTATCCTCATATCAATTCAATGTGATGACTGATGCTCCTAATAGGTGGCAATGAATTTGGCAATTCATCCACTACAATATCAAAAAAAACTCTAGTAGCTCCTTAACTTCTACAGGTAAATATTCTAATGAAGTATTGGTAAGGATAACCTCGGTTTCCTCACTACAATAGAATGCATTTATTGTTCTTTCTTTACTTCATTCAAGAGTTCCTTCCCACTCATGAGAAGTATGCTCGTGATGGCTTCCTCTTTCACCTTTTTTTCCTCAATTGGTAGCAACATGTCCATCCTACCATTCTTCTCTAAGGTGTATGTATTCCTCCTCCCATCATAAATAACATTCATGTCATACTGCTAGGGTATTCCCAACAAAATATGACAGACATCCATAGGAATTACATCACATAGGATCTCATCTCTATATCCTCCTATTTTAAAATTAACCAGACATTGTTGAGTAACTGTTACTTGATGACCTTTCTGCAACCATGAGACATTATACGGTGTCAGATGTGCAGTTGTTTCCATCTCCATATTTTCTACCATCTCCATGGATACTAAGTTTTTAGTGTTTCCACTGTCAATTATCACCTTGCAAACTCTGTCCTTCATTTTGCAAGCTATCCTAAACAAATTGTTCCTTTGCACCGTTTTTTCAATTTCTGGCTCTTGCTTCAAAAGAACCTTCTTCATCATCAAGGACCTTCCATCCTCTGCACCTTCTATCTCAACATCCCACTTCTAGGCTTATGATATGTGAGCTTCACCTCCTTCCTTTTCTCAGGACAATCCCAAGACATATGTCATGTTTTTCCACAGGCGTAACATCTCACTTCTCCTCCTCTCCCTCTTCCTCTTCCTCTGGGAAAAGAACTTCTACCACCACTTTGTCTTCCTCAGTAACTTCCTCCTCTCTCATAGTGACTATGTGGCTTCTCTGCCTCATCCTTGGGCTTCTATGTCTTCTCCTGGGAATCTCCTTTACCTCTATTCAAGCTTCGACCTCTGTTATGTTGAATCTACTTCATAGCCAACTTCTCTTCTTCCTTCAGCGCCATTTGACACACATCTTCAACTATTCTGACTGTTGTCATACTGATTTTGTCCTGAATATGATACTTTAGGCCATTAATGTATCTGGCAACTTTATCTTCGTATCTCTCCCTTTGTCCATCTCTAATGTTCAATTTGTAGAATTCTTCTGTGTACTCTTTCACAATCAATCCTCTTTGTCTCAGGTTTTGCATCCTCCTGAACAGACTTATATGGTAATATTTGGGCATGAATTTGGCCTTCAACTTGGCTATCATTCGATCCCAACTCTTGATCTTATGTTTTCCTTTGCTCCTCCTGTTGGCCTACAGTTCATCCCACCATAGTGTTGCATGTCCCTTTAGTCTAGTGACAACACATCTCGCCTTATTCTCCTCTTTGACATAGTCATAGTCTAAGTACTTATCCATTGCTTATATCCAGTCAAGAAATTTTTCCATGTCTAAATTTCCTTCATACATAGGGATGTCAATGTTAGCTCTGGCACCCAATTTGACAACCGCTCTCAACAAGCATTCTTCCACAACATCCTTTACTAAAACTTCTTAAACTTCTACTTCTTCATTTTCTGCCTCACTGATATCTCCACCATCCAATGCTCTTCTCTGTGTTGTCTCCATGGAATCCAACCTCTCACGCAATTCTCTCATCTCCCTTTCCATAGCTCTGTTGGCTACAGGTGGATCAACATGTCTCCTAGGTAGCATTGTGCTGACATTTATCTTTCTCCCTACAGAATTTAATTCTGTATTCTTCTCTAATATCACTTATGACGCAAACCTCCTTCCCTCCAAAGGGCTTCTTGACCTTCCGGTCTTAGATCATTTGAAATGCTGAGTTGGAGCGACTCCTTGGGTCCCTACGAGAACCCAAAAACACTTAAACCACACACACATGTCTCTCATCAAGTGACCATGGTTGTGACCATGAGTCTACTTCCTTTGCAGTTTAGACTTTGAGGATATCATGAATCCTTTCCTCACTTCTTCCCAAAGCACTCTTCTCCAAGTTCCCAAAATCTCACCATGCGTCTCCTCATATTCGTCGACTCCACAATGGTTCAGACTTCGTGACCCCACAGAACTATAGGCCTTTCACTCACAACCTCCAATCTCTCGATTTCTGAATTCCTTAACCCATTTCCACATACTCTCTAGCTATCAATGGTAGATATTGAATCGTGACTTTGGACTTCGTGATTTCACTTTCGCCAAGTCTTCGAAATTGCTAAACCTTCCAAGTACCGAAATACTTCACGGTTCTCCCTCTTGCTGTTTTACCATATATGATAGACTGGAACCATTTGTCTCCCTTCGAGAACAAATCTCATTCACTATATTTTGGTGAAGGCTCTAGGGACTCCTTCCCTTGAATATTCCTATTGCTCTCCCTCCTAAGATTTCCTTATTTCATTTGTTCCTCTGAACAATCTCTTCAACACTTAGTCGAGAATTCCTGGCCTATGCACACCTTGGAACAGACTCTACTCCATACCCACTTTCTCGTGAATGACTTCACACTTCTTTCGATGGTTCTCCAACCACTTTTATCTCTCGTGAATGAACCACGCTATCCCTCCTGAGCTTTCGAATCTGAAACTCTATCCTACACTCCCGGAAGACGTCAATGCACTCCTTGCATACATATATGTTTGACTACCTCTTATGAGATTTCGAGTCAAAATAGACTCGGTCACACACTCCTTACGGGAACTATGCACACCTTGCACTCGCTCAATGAAAAGAAACGATTGAAACTTATCTACTCCTCTCAATGACTCATACATTTAACAAAGAAAATGCAACCATGCATTTAAGAACATAAGTAACAGAGAATTGCAAAATAGTAGATCTCTACCATTAATTCAGATAGACACATAATCATACACACATTTGGGACAATATACTTCTGTTATATTCATCAAACTGAAACTTGCATATAGTCATACAACATTTCTCTACATCTCTCAACTCTTAGCTTACGATGGCAATCTACCCACTAGATTTCATCTACGACAACAATTATCAGCTATCAACAACTACAACCATCAACAACCTCTAATAGACAATGTTACAAAGATTTATACAAGGGGACTCTCTTGAGTCTTTCCCTCCAACTACTCTATGATATCTTAATGGAATTGAATGGTATCAACTACTTGGCACTTATTAAAATAAATATCAATTCAAGCAGATAAGAGTGCAAGCTTCAAATCTGTACTGCGATCTGGTTCATAAAACAATTGTATTCCCCCATCATTCTTTTGTGATGGTTTAGCCTCCTATCATTTAATACAGTCATAACTCAAAAGGATTTGTCATATATTGCATTAATACATTGATCCATTTGAAATTCAAAATATTTCAAAATGTGTGCTAGTGCGCCCAACTATCCTTCACGCTTGTGCTTTGTTGGCATTGCTCCTGCATCAATAATCATTGTTATTTTAGTAAACAATTATATTATAAATTTTTCTTGTAATCTTTGAATAATAAAAACTTACAAAATAACATTACTATTACATCATCAACATTATTATTAGTGAATAATTATGTTATAATGGTATTATTATAATATATGAAAAAGACATAATATTCAAATCACAATCATTTCACTCATCATATTTATGTATTTTTGTTTCTAAACATGTTTAATCAACATATTGTATCTTGTTGGACAACAAAAAACTCACCTTGAACAACACTTAAATATTATATGACAATAATGGTTTTAACTCTTGAAATCACAATGCAAATTATAAAAGTAAAGTTAAACATTATATGGAAACTATAAATTTAAATGAGTGATACATATCAAATTTCACTTAAAATAGAGAAATCACTAGCATTGTTCATCATTATCATACTCATATTACACTTTATAAATCAAAAAACAACAAAAACCACAACATTATATGAAAAACATATATACATGAGCGATATACATATGAATATACATGTCAAGCACACATCTCAACAAAACCTGCAATAAACATGTCATATATAGATCTCGAGTCAGATATCAACCAATCAGTATAAATGTCAATGAGTACCACTACTATCTAGGTCCACCACCAAAGACAGGTGCATTAGTGTCTCTGCTACCAGAGGTATAGTCTCTGTCAAGAACAACTATCTCAAAAACAAATACCATCATAAGTGCACTATCAAGTGTCTCTATATCAATACCATGAATATGTGAATCAATAGTACATGATGTGATGATAGTTTCCAAAGCATGGATTATTTTAGGGGATAAATTTCTCTCATGGGATAATTTTCCAAGGTTTTTCCCAAACAAAGATTCACTATTATAAAAGTCATTTGCCCAAATTCTATACGATAAAATTATTTTACCTTAAAATTTACCAAAAGTTTATACAAACTATATAAAATCCTTACAAATTTGAATAATTTTAGAAAAATATCGCCAAACATTTTATAGTTGGCATATGAAGGATTCATAATATTTTCCAAGGTTTCTACATTTTAAAATAAATTTCCATCCTTCAAATCATCCCTGGTCCAAAGCATCAAAATCTTGTGACACATGTGGAGGAAGAGGGGGATTAGTGGATGATGACACGTGGACTAGGAGAAAGACAATGATAGACAAATGGTGACACAAGCATAGGAAGAGGGGGGGGGGGGGGAAAGGAGGAGGATCAGACATGGATATAGGTTCAAAGACATGTGGAGTGGAAATGGGAGGAGGAGGAGGATCAGACATGAATATACGATTGATAAATGTTGCATCCAACTCATGTGCAGGAGGACCATGTAGTGGAGTAGAGGATGTGGATGTCTATGTTGATGAGTTATGTGTAGTGTGATCATGAGCACCAACCCTCAATGTATCGATGAGGTTGGTGGCACCAACAATATGATGCATCAACATTGTGATGTCACAAGGAAAATGCCTCCATGTAGTAGAGAGCTCATTTACCCGTAATATGTCTCTAATGGGTATAGGTACCACTTTGTGTCTAGTCATGGCACAACATTGCTCATATTCCACATATAGTTAGACTCTTTTATCTAGATTGCGTGGAAATTTGGATCAATGTAATATAAGAGGTTGCTCCTTTGCCTACTCCATCACCTCATCCTCATGTTGGGGAGGCCCATCCCCAACATACGTGCCAATATTTTCAAAACAATAGATAATAATTTTAAGATATTTGAAACAAAATGTTACAATAAATTATATGTGCATTAAATAAGACATAAATATATGCAAATAGATAGATAAAAACATAAGTTTAATATTGTCTCTCTCATATGTTGGCTCCTCTACTGTAAATCATATGTTTGGAAATTCTCTCCAATCCATCCCTGCATATAGGTACTCTATAATGTCGAGGATATTAATGTCCTCTATAGGCAAAAAATAAATAACTTCCCTTCCCACCGCAGTAATGAGATACTCGGACTGGACCCTCTTGGACATCAACTTGCCCCACACGTGCATACACACATCAAACATAGGCTTAGCAGGTAAGTAGGGTACCGTTGGTTGAGTGGCATGAACCCTCTTAGAAAATAGTGTATACAAATCAAACATTAATGGGAATAATATTTTCCCATATAAAATAGAGCGACAATGATCTAATGCATGATAGAACTATCTCAAAAAAACATCCAACCAACTAGTCGATTAGAGATCCTATAAAAAAATATCTACATAATCAAACATATATCAACTAATGTGTTTCCCACCAAAGCTATACTATGATGGTGACGAGGGAATATAACATAGGAACCTAACATCCTCTTTCTCAAATACATCTATCTACAACTAACCACCTTTAACCTAGAACTCTGAAGCCAAAAGAATATATGGACTGACATATGTTGATTAAGGTTGGTTTTCATTGATGTCAACCCTTGAAGAAAGCCCTGTAGCATAAAGTTTTGGGTAATCGACCCAATATTTTTTGATGTAAATATGACTCATTATTATTTTTTCATGGTTGATAAGAGGTAAATATGGTTGAACTCCAAAGTGGTCCCCTTATGGTGAAAGCCCTCACGGGAAGACACTTTGTGGAGTAAGAGAACCCATGCTTAATTGTAGAATAATGAGATGAAGGAAAGTGAACTTGTCAAGGAAAATATCCTAGATGGATAGTGCTTGTCATGTTATTTCCGGTGGTATGTGGAATGCCACATAATTCCTCACAGTTAGAGAGTTATGGCCATGAGAAGTTGGAGACCCTAGGTTTGGGTAATGGACCCAAGTTTGTTTGATGGGTAATAGTATGATTTATGATATATTTTCAGATAATACTATTCTATATGGATAGTACATTTCATTCCATTTCTGGTGGTATGTGGAATGTCACATAACTCCTCACGGTTTGAGAGTTATGGCCTTACGAAGTTGGAGGACCCTCATATGTCATCTAGAAGCCCCGAAAGGTCAAAGTAGTCAAAGTAGTTTAAGAGATTTTAAAAGGTAAGTAATAAAGTGAAGTGATGAGTGTATTATAATTCAAAGTGAATACAAAATAAATGATTTCAATAATAAATTTAATGGAGAAATTAGAAGTGGACCCAACCCTAAAATAAGGAATGTGGGCCAAGTGACCTAGAAGATTTTTTTAAGGAAGCTACTTGGAGAGTATAAATAAGAGGCAAGGCTCTCTTATTTGAACCACACTTGAGAATATTGAATATCTATAGGTGTCGGAGGTAAAAAAAATGATATCTAAGTCGAAATTCTGAGGAAAGTGAAGAAAATAAGGCCGAAATGCAAGGAAGGATAAATTATTTTGATGGTGCTTTCTAAGGCACGTTATTTACAGGTCATCTCACCATTTTTGCTATAACGTTTATTATATAATGATTTGGATCCTAAAATTGCTATGAAAGTTAGAAAACATATCCAAGTATCTATGGTAAAAAATTCAGCTTGTGGGTCGTTGTATTTTTGGAGCTACACTCTGTGGAAAATAGGGTTTGTGGCTAGCCTAAAACTAGTCAAAATCAGGTGTTTCGGGTAAAAACGTCATAAATTATTCATAACAGCTAAAAATTCAGTGAGAGGAAATGTTTTGGTTAGGGTACAATTTGTAGTAAGTTTTTTAATAGTGTCATATCAATTCATCAAATACTCTGTGAGGGGCATGCTCTACAAGGTCACTCTCTAGAATAAGACAAAATTCATCAAGGTATGTCATTTTTGCTATAACTCCTTTTCTGAGAGGTTCCAAGTAGTCAAACTTGGAGGAATTGCATAAAACACATTGAAGAACATTGTATATCAATTTCATATCATTATGCATTACAGGTTCAAAGTTACGATTACTTCAAGTTAGGGTTGTTGACTAATCCAAAACTAGGCATGTGAGACTAAAGAAAAGTTTGATGAAAATGCTAGTCTCTTGTTTTTAAAGTTAAGGATGGTTTGCAGGAATGTGATCATATACACCAGGTCTATTATGGAGCTACAAATCATATTTGGATGATGAAATTGATGAGGGCTTTTGGTTTTGGTACATGTTGAGTACACGGTTGAGACAAGTAGTTGATGAGTTGGCACACATACATGAGGTGTATAGTTGATGATGTTGGTACATATTGATGAGTAGTTGACACACGATTGGTACATACTTCATACATGGTTGGATGCACTTGTTTATGGTACAGGTTGATTATAGGTTGGTGCATGGTTGATGCACTTATTTATGGTACAGGTTGATTACAGGTTGGTGCATGGTTGATGCACTTGTTTATGGTACTGGTTGATTACAGGTTGATGCATGGTTCAGATTTATTGGTACAAGTTTACAGTGGTATATCTCACAGTGATATTGTGACAATGGTTCCATCATTCTACTTCTAGTTCAGGGTGGCAAGATGGGGCAATGATAGCTGGTTGTAGCCACCTTCCGGTTGTAGATGGAGAACATAGGGGGTTTTAGCCTCCTTCTGGTTGTAGCCAGAGAATTGGGGATTTGGAGCTTCTCTGAGGTTGTAGCCTGAGAAACTAGGGGGTTGGAGCCTCCTTCCAGTTGCAGCTAGAGAAAAAAGGAAGTTGGTGCTTCCAATGAATGTAATTCTTCAAGACATATAAGAAAAAACATTCAGTGGTTTTCTCCCGATTTGGGTTTCCACGTAAAACACTGGTGTACTATGTATGTGTATGATTGTTCCTTTGTTCATTTTTTATTTATTCTACAGTTATTGGATGATAATGCTTCATTGATATGACACTTGGATTATATGGTTAAAAGGGATTAAATTGCTCCATTACTGATTCACCCCCCCTATCAGTAATCCAACAATTGGCATTAGAGCAAGGTTCCTTCAGGAAACAGTTTAACCACTGGAAGTAGATCATGGATTATTCTGAGAATGGAGTACCAATGTTTAATGGTCAGAATGGTTTTAAGTATGAGATGTGGAGCAGAAGGACAAAAGTATTTTTATAGGCACAAGAACATTATATTTGGCTATCAGTTGTTATAGGATATGATAGTTCAAAGAGGGATAAGACTAGAACTAAGAAGGAATTGAAGAAGAATAAAAAAATACTAATGGATTTCATCTGGGAAGGATTACCTAAACCGGTAAGAGAAAAGGTTGGTAAATGTTCATCAGCCAAAGAACTTTGGGATAAGTTACATGACATATATTCTTCACCCATCGCAGATTTAGAAAATGCCAAAGAAGATGAAGATACAAAACAAGAAGAAAGATGCTTATCATTTCAGACAGATTCAAAAGAGGAAGAGTATGATGAAGGAGAAGTTGATTACAAAGAAAAATTGATTAGTGCAATTAAATATCTAAGGAAAGAAAGAGATGAAAACAACTCATCCAAGAAAGAATTGATGAAGAAAAAACAAAGTGTTCAAGGTTCTGAAAAGGATCAGCAGGTCATCAAGAGTTTAAGAGCTCAACTAGAAGAGGCCATAAGAATTGAAGAAACTCTAGAATATCAAAAGAAATGTTTAGAAGCTAACACAGCAACACAAAAGGAAGACGCAGAAAAGAGAGAAAAGATATTGATGGATCATCTCAAGGAAAGAGCCAATGATTTAAACCAACTTGAGGAAGAGTTTGGTCAAGAAGAGAGAAGAATGAAAGAAGAAATAATTGCATTGAAAATCCAACTTGAAGAAGCAAAGAGAAAAAAAGAAGTCATGAAGTCTTAGATAATTAAGAAAGAAGAAGAGGTTGAGAATCTTGAATAAGAAGTTGTCACACTAAGAGTCAAAATCGACAAGATCAACAAAAAAGTTGAAGAGACAGAAACATCCACATCAGTTGTAGAGAATGAAGAAAAACACTCTATGTTGCTAGAAAAGAAGAATGAAGAAAATAGAAAGAGGTATGCAAAGGTACTCAAAGGAAGGAATCATGGTCATCCAGAATCTAAGAAAACTATTGAAGATATATCTTCAAGAATACCATCCATGTTCAAGCCACAAAAAAGCTTCAATCATGATCATGATTAGTCAAAGAAAAAATTCAGAAGGACTACGCCATAAAGAAGATCATTCACTCCCAGGTATGAAAATTTATTTTATGGTCATTATTTTTATCGTACTAACTTTGGACATAAGGTTGCAGATTGTAGGGATTATAAAAGAAATGTTCAAGTAGACCGTGGCTATGTAGTCGCACGTAACATTGAGTGTTACAAATGTCATAATGATGGACACATAGCCAGTGATTGTTGAAGCATGATCGATACTTCCATGAAAGAGAACACTGATATCAAATATAAGAAAGTATGGATAAGAAAAAAGGAAGAACAGGTGAACAAAGACCAGGTACCAGAGATCGCAAGATTGACAATAAAATGAGATGAAGAAAATTCTACAGAGAAAAAGAAAGATGTTAGATACAGAAAGGTTTGGAAAATAACTGAAAGAAAGGAAGGACAGGTAAATAAGAAATAGGTTCAATAGATTGTACTTTCAGATGTTTTAGTGAAAGATGAATCCATAGATAGAAAGAAAGAAGTCAGAGCTCAAAGAGATAATAAATCTACCAATGAAGATGATGATGAATACACATCAGAGCGGGAATTGTTTTGAGCCATACGTCTTAGAGACTCCCAAGTAATATGAATATTAGACAGGGGGAGTCTATGCGATAGTTGTTATAGACCAAAGAACCATGCTTCGAGCAACTTTTAGAGTTTGAGAAGACATATTCAGAGCAATCAGTTAGCATAAGTATAGTTTGATAGTATAATAATAAATGGGTTAGCATTATGGATAGTTGCGCAAGTAGAGTCTTGGACAGTATGGATAGAGATGGATTTGTAAGAACACTTAGTAGGTTTTAATAGATATATGATAGTGGACGAGAGCATGGATTCATAGACTGGTTCATAGAGTGGTTCAAAGACAAAGGAACATTATCATAATGGATGATAATTGCATAGGAAATGGATCAAACAATACTAATGGATTACAAATTGACAGATATTTTTTGGACACAGGTAGTGCATACATCATTTCACATTCAAAATAGAGTAATGGTCAGAAACTGTTGATTAAGGTTGGTTGTCATTTATGTCAACCCTTGAAGAAAGACCCATAGCACAAAGGTTTGGGTAATGGACCCAATAGTGTTTGATGTAAATATGACTCATTATTGTTTTGTCATGGTTGATAAGAAGTAAATATGGATAAACTCCAAAGAGGTCCCCTTATGGTGAAATCCCTCACGAGAAGATGCTTTGTGGAGTAAGAGAACCCGTGCTTAATTATGGAATAATGAGATGAAGGAAAGTGAATTTGTTAGGGAAAATATCCTAGATGGATATTTCTTGTCATGTCATTTCCGGTGGTATGTGGAATGTCACATAATTCCTCACGGTTAGAGAGTTATGGCTATGAGTAGTTGGAGACCCCGGGTTTGGGTAATGGACCCAAGTTTGTTTGATGGGTAACAGTATGAGTTATGCTATATTTTCATATAATACTATTATATATGGATAGTACATGTCATGCCATTTTTATTGGTATGTAGAATGTCACAAAACTCCTCACGGTTTGAGAGTTATGGCCTTACAAAGTTGGAGGACCCTCATATGTCATCTAGAAGCCCCAAAAGGTCAAAGTAATCAAAGTGGTTTAAGAGATTTTAAAAGGTAAATAATAAAGTGAAGTGATGAGTGTATTATAATTCAAAGTGA
>JASDQU010281170.1:0-10652 GCA_032191745.1 Picea mariana
CCTTATTCTATTTTATTGAAAGGTCTTATTAATATTGACCTTTATTACATCCGAATACATTGATCTACCTATGTGCGGGTTAGGACCTTAACAACTAACCTTTTAAGCATTTTAAATCATATTTCATTGTGGGTCCCCCTTTACTAAAAGATAAGCGTTTTACTACTTTCTTGGGTGATCCATGGGCGAAGCATCTAGAAGGTTCATACATAGGATTTTATATTTTACCCAACATCAATCTCTTTGGGATTTCAGCCCCTTCTTCCCATAGAATGAGGTACAACCCCTTCTTAGGTCAATACACCCTAAAATCCAAAGAGATAAGGAAATGGGGGGGAAACAATGATGGAAATTTGTAAGTATGGTCAAGAATGGTACAATGGCTCTTCAAGGGAGTTCCTAGTAGCAAACCCATCCCTAAGGAAGACCACTTACTAGGGAACAATTTCAACCACCAAGGTGAAGCACGGAAAAAGGCATAATGTCCAATAATATATTATGAAATCTAGAGAAATATAAGATACAACATACTCAAATGGCTTAAATATTGAAATGACACTCACCATAATATTAACTTGTACCTCATGGAGCAATGCCCACTGCCTTTCATAATCCAACTGATGTGGTGGATGGCGTCTAGAAATATGCGACTATATGTGGTGGTGAGGAGGGTATCCATCTATGCAAAATGATACTGCTAGTCATGTAGTCTTTAGGCACTCCATATATTCAACATGAGGGCCTCGAGACATAATCTCCTTAGTTATCCACAAAATGGGGATAACATCTGGCTCCTACTTGGGGATATGTGTTCATCATAGAGTGCATGAGAACTGCAACATCTCCTGGTAGACATGTGCCTGCCAAAAACTTAGAAAAAAGAATCAGAGCATCTAGGGTGGTGCTATCACCCTTCATCCATCTATATATATATATATATAATCAAGAAAAGAAAAAAAATTGACATTTTTTCAAAAAATTCTAAGTTAAGTATGAAATCAATATGCAAGTAGAGAAAAATGAAAATGAAATGCATATAAACTAGTATGAGCAATCACAATGAAAATGCAGGGGAAATAAAGATGACTTACCTACTTACCTAGGGCATGGGCCTTGAAGAAGTCATGTGCCACCTTGGAAATAATGCTTGAGGAGAGATCCATTTACTAGTAGTGGCATCCTCATCCCTTCTGTTGTGGATAAGTAGAAAGAGTCTGGCCCAAACACTTTTTCTATTTTGTAGGGGCCTAGCCAAATACTATTGAATTTTTGATGCATCCTCGGTTTCTCTCTTCTTTTGTCCCATAGTAGGACTTGTTCTTCATCCTTGAAGTCTCTTTGTCTCGCCTTCTAATCAAAAGTTCATTTCACTTTTTCTTGATTCCTTTCCATTTGATCGAAAGCCATTCTTCGAGTTTCATCCAATTCCATGAACTAATCGATTCTCCCTTGCAATGATTCTTTATCTGTACTAAATTGTTGGGCTATTTGTAATGATGGAGTTCGTATATTTATAGGAAAGCAAGCTTCTAATCCATACAAAAAATCAAAATGAGTCTTTCCGATAGAATTTTTGGTAGTTGTGCAATCATCCCACAGGGCATACTTAATTTTGCTATCCCAAATCTTCTTGTTTTCTCCAATAATGTTTTTACAATGTTCATAATGCTTTTGTTGCTGGAGTCTACCAACCCATTCCCTTGGGGATAATAATTTGAAGCATGTGATAAGACAATTACATACTGTTACACTTCAAAATGCCTCACTTTGATAGTTTCACATTTTCATTTTCGCAAGTGTCATAAGTGTCTCATTTTTGTCACAAGTGTCGTATTCTCTTTCCCTAAGTGTTGCATCTCGAATGACACCATGAAAACACTTGCTACAACCCATAAAACATGTTAGAAGAATAAGCCTCATCATTTGACATTCATGATACATGTTTTTACTAGGGAATTATCCATCTTGGTAACTTTTTAGAAGATCATTGCTCCCCTGCTCATACACATGGACTAGCGCTCCTTGTCCATCTCAGGGGGAGAGTTGTAGCACTATGTTTCCCAATTTAACGGACCACTGAGTTGGTTGAGGAAATCTTGGAAGAAATCTCACTTTCTTCTAATTACATCTATGGATGTATTGGGTTAGTTTGGGTCAAATCTAACTCCATGGTTGCATCTAAGGAAGATATCACAACTGTTGGAGCCATATACTCAACTAATTCCAAATATACCCAAGGCATTTGAGCCTCTTAAAGACTATAAATGGAGGCATTCCCATGGTGAAAAGAAGGGGAAACTCAATAAAGCATTGTTATTTTGATTTTGGATCTTTCGAGCAAGGGTTGAGCGAGGAGGACTTGGAGAGGCTGCTGCAACATCATCTGAAGATTGCAAGTTTCCTTTTGAAGTTCTCATCTAATATAATTGGCCTATTTCCTTCACGAATTTGGTTTCATGTGCTTGTCTATGTTTAATTTTATTTTCATAGACGAATTTTCTTTGCCTAATCCATTAGAGTAGAAGGAAGTTGCATGTTCCTTGTTGTTAATTGCAGGTGTTTATTTGTACCAGAAGTTGGATCAAGTTTGCAAATAGAAGCAGTTAGGAAAAATGTCGTAAATAGAGTACATCCTAGTTCACCTTATCCTCTCTTTTTAGATAATAAAAATGAGATTATAGGAATGGTAGTTTCCAAATGATTGTTTCTGTCTTGGTATAGGGGTCAATAATCCAAGGGAAAGTTCACCTATCCCCAGGGGAAGATTTACGTAACATAAATTGGAGACTCCACTAGGGATGAAATTTCAATTTTTTATTCCCTTGGTTCATCCATGATTTTTTCCTATTCTTAGATTCCATCCGCTGATTTTATTTTGTTTTTACTTTGCTAGTTGTCTCACAGAGCCTCTCACTGAATTTTCCCAAGTTACTGAGTTTTTTGAGATTTTTCGCAAACTTTCCTTAGAACTAGTACTCCCCTATAGTTCAATTTAGAGCATTGTTCCTTGATCAATTCTCCCCCATAGTCTACTAGGGAGAATTGTAGCGCTATGGTGTATTAGTTACCATAGCACTGATTTTCCTTCCTTTAGAAGATTTGAGGGTTTCTTTTCTGTCGGGTTTAGTATTTGGATCTCCTTCTCTAACTCATAACTTATTGTGTCTAATATTGTCCTCTGTTTGACTAAAACCTGTTGTATTTCATTCTTTTTAGTCTTTATTGAGTTTGTGCTGTCTTTCTTGATTGAAAAATCAACCTTTCTCTCTCAATTTGGTTTCTTTTTTCCACTCTGCTCAATTATTTGATTGATTGGAGGATTTCACAAAGAATATCATTGATCGCAGATCTATTGTTTACTTTATCTTTGATCCCTTAATCAATTATTTAATACTATAGGGTATGACTTTTGGTTTCTTAGTGTTTTTCTTTGAGTGAACAATTTGGTATTTTTTTTTTCTTTTGGTCTCTTGTTTACTGCTGAGAGTGTATTTGTTTGTGTGTTTTTGCTTCTTATTTTTTCAAATCATAGTAGTGAAACTTTTTCATTATTAGTGAAAGAACAAAACATTAGACGAATATCTTAGTTTTAATATACAATCAAACAAAGAAGTATTTGTATGCATTGGTTTTGGATATCAAAAAGGTTTTATTTGTAAATTGGCAATTGTTTGAATTCTTGTTTGAGAACAAAATAACATAAAATTTTGCATTCTTGAGTGTTTTTTAGTAACAAAAGAAAATAAAATCTTCTCCTTCCGGTAGCTAGAATTTCATTGAAAATAAAATTTGTATATCATTCGTTTTACCCTCTTGTGGAGTTGAGTCTCAAACATCATCATTTTCACCATCATTCACCCTTGTGTAACAAACAACCACAAAAATAAACGCTAATTAAAATTGAACTAGAAACTTTTATTTTTTGAGATATTTACACCAACAATAGTCTAGGAATAGAGCTTTGGAATAGGCTATGAGAATAACTCTCCAAAGCGTTCAATAGAAAATCAAAATATTATGATAGGGAGAGAAAATCCAACCTTCGTATAAGCATAGCTTGGATTCCCCTCTCACACAGGGGTTAAACACGAGGTCATGTGCGGGATAGAAACGAATATTATCCCTACGAGGCTTAACCAATTGTAGTGGTGGGATCGTATATTAGGCGTTCTTATTGAGGATCAACTACTTTCATTTGGTCTTGGAGCTTTGTGAGTTCTGAATTCATTCGAGGTCCTTTGGATTTTACTGGTCCATTTTTCCTCAGTTCTCTTGAAGAATTTTGGACTTGATATCCTACCCATACGTTTAGACTCGATTGTCAGTTGTACCCACCCAGATGTTAACTGTGAATTGGTATCCTTAGTGGCCATAATATTTAGGGTCCTTACATGAGGTGACGGTGAATGTAAGTCTTCACTATACCTAAAACAAACGTTGGTCAAACTCACTCGGGCTCCTTGGAGGGTAACCCACGGGTAAAACTATGAGGGAAATTGCACCAAGGCGTAAGTTTATTAAGCATGCTGCCAATGTAACCGGTCCACAAACTCAAATCCTATACCCTTCTCACTTTGATCACGTGATGTTGAATTTCATCACCAACTAGTACGTGCATTGAGAGAAGGTGTTGTTTTTCTTGTTGGTTTTCTAGATTTTTTAGCGAATGTTGTTTGTTTACTTTAGTTGTTCTTAAAATTAGTGTTGTGGCTGATAAAGGTCTCCATAGATCACGTAGGATGCAAGGGTTTACTCCAAAAGGCTACGAACCCATACCTCCTAACTCACATGAAGACACTTAGCATGAAGAGGTCAAGAACTATTCAAACGTTGGGAGTGTCGCCACTCCTTTGATAAAAAATCCTAAGAGAGATTTGGTAACAGTTCAGGAAGGTCCCACCCTTCATGCAAACCCAACTTTGAAAATCCCTCACGATCCACTCCTTATCTGAGTGGACCCAGGTAACATCATAGTAGAATATCACCCTAGACTACCGTCAAGGCTATACGATCAACTAGACATGGAACCATGACAACCAAATTTCAATGAAGAATACACTACCCATATCCGCTCTACTGAAATGGAAGATCCACAAAAAACTCCTATTCATCCCATATGGTTAACTCCATCGGGTCGATATCTTTATGAAAAATTTAATTTTGGCCGACCACTCTTTGAAACTCCACATACATATACCACCACTGGTGCAGATGTAGGACCGTCAGGTCAGCATACTAACCATCCTGTCAGACAAATGATTAATACTGCTACCACTTCAAGACAAGTTATGAGTGAAACAAGAGTCGTGTTACCTAGTCATTTGCAAAGTACCCTGACGGTTACACCTATCATCCCTCTTCAAGCAACAACTTCATATATGCCACAAAATCTCGTTGGGACACCTTCACATCAAATAATGAAAAACCATGCCATAAAACAAAAAATGACTACAGGAGAAATCCCTACTCGAGGAAACCCTCTATCATTGGAGAAATCCTGACTAGAGGGAAACCCTCGTTCAATGGAAAAATCCCTATCAGGGGGAAACCTTCCTTCAATGAAAAAATTGCGACTGGGGGGAAACCCCCTTTTGCTTGACAAATCCCAGTTGCTACCCAACCGATGAAATGGGGACAATTCAAACCTCCATTTACAGGAAACCCGCAACAATCCTGGGGACAACCCTAGGGAGGAATTTTTTATGAACCACATCAAGGAGGATCATCAAAACCCAACCCACAGGTAGGAGCCTTAAATCCCAATCCTTCTAGATTATATTCTATACAACCCTTCCTAGGGGTCTTGAATCCCACTTGGGGTCCTCAAGTTAAACCATCCTTTCCTCCCCAAGGGTAAATTCCTTACCCTCTTCAGGGTCAACCTAGTTACCCTCCTCGGGGGAAACCTAGTTACTCGCCTCAAAGTGAAGCTAACTATCCTCCCCTGGGTTACACTTGTTATCCCCCTAGGGATAAATGAGTTTTCATTCTCCTTTTATGAAAATTCCTCAACAAATGAATCCTTCTTTTGCTAATCAAAATCCACAATAACAACATATGGGAGGACCTGTTAGATACAACTATCCACCAAAACCAATTTACAGTCCTACCAGTGTTCCTATGCCACACCAGTATCATCCTCAAACCAATCGACAATTACCATTCTTAGCCACTTTAGATCTACCATATCTGTCAATATTAACAAACAATCCCATATTACACTCCCCTTTTTGTCTAGTCATTCCAGCCAAATTACCTTCTGATATTCCAAAATTTGATGACAAACCTGGATAAGAACCTAATAATCACGTCATGAATTTTCATATGTGGTGTTCATCAAAATCACTCATAGATGATTCTATTTGTTTACGTCTTTTCCAGCGTACACTTACAAGTTCAATGACTAAATGGTACATTGATCTACAATGCAAAAATTTTCAAGATTTTAATTCACTTGCCATGGATTTCCTCACCCACTTCAAATTTCCCATTTGATAGAAAACTAACACGAAACAGTTGACCTCCCTTCATCAGACTAACTTCGTACATATTTTTGATCATATTCATGAATGGATACGATGAGGATGGTCGATCAAAGAAACCATTCCAAACCAATTTTTGGATGAATGGTTCACCAAATCTCTATTACCTCATATTGCTCACAATGCAGCCATGGGTGGTGTAGTTAAAGAAGAGGAAGCCATTGCTCGTGCCCATTATTTGGATTTGGTTTATTCCCAATATGGTACTTTGTATGAATTGATCCCAAACACTCCCTGTACATCAATCGATCCATCAAAACCATCCTCGACTGCTCATTCAGATGGAGTTATCGGTTCCGTCAAAACCCAGTCTGGTTCACAGTCAATTGACACAACCAATAATTCAATACCTTCCCCAACTACCGTGCATAATCCACTCTAATAAAATCCACCCCTACTCAAGTATCTGAAGTGAATGCAGTCCAATCTACTTATCCAAAACCATTAGGGGGGGGGGGATAAAAATAAGAATAAACCCAAGAAAAATAATATGCAAAGTGAAAATCCAAAAATACAAACAAAACCACCTACTAATGACAAGCAACCACAGTGCAAACTAAAATTTCCATGTCTCATTTTTGTTGAAGATCATTACACATGAGACTTTCCCCATCGGAAAGAAGTTGCTAAACTTTTTAAAGGAAATTATCAACCCGTTGTATTAACACATCATTTTCCATAGCAATAGTCATTGGGTGCACAAAATCCTACACCTCCACAAGGATACAACCCAGTTCATCCTCCTAACTAGGATTATTCATCGAGTGCACACAATTATATGTTTAATGGTGTAGATTCGACCACTCACACTATGACATATGATACACCACCAGGTAAACCCGGTAAGGAAAATGTAACTAATGGGATTGTACTGGATCCACCTTCCACTTCAATTACTCCTCTGTCTGAACTTCTTCAGATTGACAAACCAAGTTTTGACTCTATCTTACACCCACCGAAGTGAAAAATCATAAAGTTAACCTTTAATCCTAACTCCCCTGCTACTCAAAACTATAACATTGTTGAATATTTGTGCCAAGAACCTGTTATAGGACAAATCAGTAAGTGCGGACACAAACTGATCTCCCTAGTTTCACCTAGAAACTAGAACAAAACAAGACATAATATAAAAATTTCCCTAAGTTTCAATCATCAAGCATACTAACTAACAAGAGATAAATGACATACCTTTTAAGTGTCGTTTGTCCTCACTAGTGTCATCCCCACTTTGCTCCAAGGCTTATGGGATGATGAACCTGTAAAAAGACACAAGCCAACAAAGTGAAAGAAACAACATATACTCAACAAAACCTATGTATGTGATAAAGGAGTCATACAATAAAATAAGACCAATTTTATGGGAAAGAAATATATCACTGTATTAAAGAATGTGGAAGAAATATACAACTATATGCCTTGATGTTGTCAGGTTCCTTCCAATAATTCCTTTCTTCCCACACACTTCTGCTCCATGGATTATGATATCAAAAATCTATCTTGACAAAGCAAAGCTCAAAGCCAACATACAAGCTCCAAAAAATCCAAGCTACACAAATTACTCAAACCTAATCAAGCTAATTTCCCAAGCTCCAAAATAAACTAAATCTCCCCATGAGAACTCCTCTCCTTTTATAGGCCGAAAAGGATAGGGTGAGGAGGTTAGAATGATCCCAAGAGATCAAGGATGTGACTCAGATCCAAAGCGATCGGAGGCCAACTCACCCTCGAAGCTTCTCTTCTAGAAGAATCGAGAAGATGCTCTTTTTCCTTCGTACAAAAATTGTCGCACCCTTAACACTAAGAAAACTGTGACGACGTCGCAAGACACTGTGGTGCAAGCTACGACAATCCTATATCGTCACACCCTTAACACTAAGAAAGGTGTGATGATCCATTTTTATAAGTTTTTTGACAAAGGGAAAGTATAATTTCATCTCTCTAGGAAAATGTATCTTCATTCTTCTTCAGGGATTGAGGCAATTGATCCTATTAAAGACAAAGGATAGGTTTACATCATTAACAGTCATATGGGTGACGAAAATAATGTGTAACAACACCTTGTTCCATGTCATCTCTCGAATTTCTACAACACTGCCCTAGCCAACATAGAACTCTCTTGGTAGCCATTGGATCTATAGATCCAGAGTCATCCAATAATATAACATTCAATATGGATAATTTTAAATCACAACTCTCTCACCAGCTTGCTTTCTAAATTGATGTCATTGTCCATAATCAACATATTCATCACATGATATTGAATGAGGGAGAATCAACATGTGTCATGTCCTTATCTTGATGGAAAGGCCTTAAATCATCTGGTCTTAATCAATCTGCCACCATTTTAAAAGCATTTGATGGAAGAGGTTTCCAACCTCATGGATTATTACAATCTGTATCTGTTCAACTTGGGAAAAAACTATTTCCGTTGATGTAGAAGTAGTCGAGGCTCCCCTCGATTATAACTTGTTGCTAGGAAGAAGTTGGTTCTATGCATCTATGACGATTGTCGCTTCATCAATTTTTTTTTATGTGTCCAATCCCCTCATCAAGGTAAAATTGTGACTATCGATCAATTAGATTACTGCACCCCTGACGCTCACACTCAAACAACCAATAATATTCCATTTTTGGGGGACTCAAATATTACTTATTAAAGTGTTGAGGTAGGTCTACTAAAATATTCTTCGCTTATGGGTACTTTCCCTACACCTCTTCCTCCAACCATGCAACATATTGCAATAGTTAATATGATTTCGACTATGGTACATCAATCCCTTGAATCATCTGATCCATAGATTGTACCTAGTCCCTTAGAATTTGATACACTAGGTGACACTATTCCACTTAGTCCTATAGAGGTCAAGTATGATTCCATTCATTCTACCTCTCCTTCACCATACGATCAAAATCTATTGGCGTCTACTTCATATTCACTACCATCTTGGTTAGATTCCCTATCCTCCACTTTTGATTACATCCTATAGATTTTTCCATCAGATGAATCCATTATGGAAATGATTAGTATCTAGGAGGAACCTTGGGATGACAACCACCATCGATCATCCTTTCTTCCCAGTTTGGATGAGATTGAGAAAGATATTTCATCTATCTTTCCTATCGTTATCATCGACACTCCCCAATCTTCGATACTCACTCAGGATACCATCTCCTAGGGGAATTTGGGAAATATCTCTCTAACGATCAGTGCTCACATATGTTGAGATATTACACACTCACCTATAATTATTTTCCTAAGTTTTACAGTCCAATGTTGAGAAAAATTCCTTAGATGAGAATGTTCTCTTTAGAGAATATTCCCTACAAAATAGGATGTTCCTCTTTAGTTCAGAGTCAGTTACACTCAGTTAGACTAATGGAATTCACTCACACATGAAAACCTTAGTTTTATCACCATGAGTTGCATGTGTCTCTCTCACTTCCACACATGTGTCTCACTCAAATGATGATTGCATGGATCAGTTAACTAGGACTAGGTGGCAGTTCACTCCAGTGTCTATCAGTGAGTGTCTATATCTCTCTAGATCACTACTATGGCACATTAGTTACTCATGTAGCCTATATCTATTGTAAATTATTCACTCTTTGAGTGTGGAATACGGTTAATGAGAATTATTCTATTCTTTCTCTCCTTTCTAAATTTCTATCTGCAAATGTGTGTAGTATTTTCTAGCTAGATCTATTTTATGCAGGTTAAACACATTGACATGGTATCATAGCCGCCGAACTGCTACGAAAAAGATACACCAAATTATTTTTGTAGGTATTGAATATTTAAGAACGCAAAAAGATGGATTATTCACCGAAAATACTTCTCACGCCTCATAACTGTTTGGAGTGGAAGATAAAAACTCTTCTTATGCTCAGATGCAGAGGCTTGTTCCAAATAACTATGGAAATGGAAGTAGAGCTTGATTCCTCCGTTGAGAAAAACAATTTTCTCAATAGGCAATATATGGCCATAGGACATATCCTCTGGTTTATTTCTCCTAAAATTATCCATCAAGTATATGATGACTCACAAGAATAAACTCCAAATGAATTATGGACCAGATTGAAGGTTCTATTCGGGAATAAATAAGATCGTGA
>JASDQU010281171.1:0-14704 GCA_032191745.1 Picea mariana
GGACAGGAAAAGCAAACAGCTCCGGAATCGAGCTATAGAGCTTGTAAAGGTCCAGTGGACCTGGTACGGTCCTGAGGACTCAACATGGGAGTATGAAGATGTTATGCGGGCAGAGTACCTGCATCTTTTTGAAAATTTTGAAAAAGCTTGCAGAGACAATGTAAGGTTGCACTGAGGACAGTGCAAAATAAGGGAGGGGATTGTAATGTCCCCAAGGCCGAGCCCGTTATAAATCTTGGTTATGAAATGAATTGTAAATATGTTTTATAGGCTGGTGAGCCAAGTTTATATACGTTGGTAGGCTTATGTGATTGTTAGGCCAGAGAGCCTAAGGGTTGAAGGCCAAGAGCCTGATTTTGTACATGTATCATTGCAACACATTAATAAAATATAAACACCGCCGCGTGCAGGCCGACACGATGAATGAGTGATGGGGGACTAAGCATCCATAGAGATGGCAAGGGATTAGGGGCTGGAAGGTGGGAAAAGGTGCTAAGTGTTAAGCCTAGGGGGATTAAGCCTTGGGAATAATAATTTAATATTATTCCAAAGGACATGTGAATAATATGTCTTATCCTAAGTTCTTTTGGAAGGACAAGCAACTTCCAAATGGAAGGAATGCATGCTAAAGGAACGCATGTAGTTGCATGGGTGACAAATGTCAATCCTGCCCCATGCAAATAAAGGGATGAGATGAGCCGTGATGGGGGTTCTCCTCCATTTGAACTGATCTTCTAAATAGTATGTCTAGCCCAACCTCTGTAAGAACATATCCGTACACCCTCTGAAAAAAAAGGAGCAGTTGTGTTGATTTGGGAGAGCTTGTGTTAATTTCTGAAAAGCCGAAGCATCCTTTGTCTAAGCATCGAGCCTATGCGTGGAGTCTTGTCCGAAGCCATATCCATGAGACCATCCGCCATTGTTTAACCTGTTGGAAAGCCCGTGTTTGTTTTTCCCATTGGTTGTTGTGGCCACACAGTGCTGGACTGCATGGGTCTTGTTGGCCAGTTGTACAACACTCTCTCCAGGTGAGAGAGGTGATTGAGGTTGGAAGAGCAGGTTGTTGGCATGTGAGCGATTCTCTCCAGGTGAGAGAGTGCGTAGAGGAAGGAGAGAACTCCTGGAAGGAATCCTGTAGCTGCCACAGAGCTCGGAGACTTTCGGTCCGGTCTGTTGTTGTAACCCAAGGCAAGGGAGGTTAGCAGCCAAAGGACTGTCTAGGTGACAATGAAGGTGTATACTCCTAGGGTGGAACAGGCATGTGGGGAAGGAGAGTTTGTGGGCGGTGAGCATGAGTGGTTCCTGGGAGAGAATTCCTTCCTTGTGACTGTGTGTTTTCCCTATAACCTCAGCCTAGCCTAGGATTCCCTGCCTTGGGGGTGGAGCTTAGTCTCAGCTCGGGGGTGATCCACTGTTGAGTTGACGAGCAGTGTGGTCTAAGGCTGGGAGGTTCGTGGAAGGCCTGCACCTGGTTGGTGGAACTACTATTGTTTCCAAGATAAGTACCAGATGACATTTTAATTTATGTTTCTGCATGTCTATGTATTTATAATTATCATGTATTCCGCTGTGCATGTGAATTAATGCTAATGCCATGTTTAAAATTATGATAGCAGTATTTTTTGGACTTACTCTGAGCTCTAAATGTGTTTCATTGCTTAAATGCATGTTGTTTTATAATCTGAGAGTGAATGTTATATTTCCGTGAAGTATGGTAACATAAAGGTTGCTACAATTTGGTATCGGAGCGATTAAGCCTTGGCACCGAAAAGTGGTGTTACAGGTGGAGTTGCAAGAAACCCTCTGAGGTCCAAGTCAATCTTTAAATGGCTCGAATTAATGAATTATTAGAGTTACTGAATACTCTAATACTCTCTACTATCGAAAATATGGTCACAACTGACAAAGAAACTCTTCAATCTGTTCTAACTTGTTTCTAAGTTTCACAAGCCAAAGTATAACTACTTCAAACTTAGACTCAATTCTTTCATGATGAACTTCAACAAAAGAATCTTCAACATTCTGAACTAGTTCTTGTTTAGAATAACCCTATTTTCGATGATGATAATCATTCTGATCAATAACCATTGCAAGAGCAACTTAGTGAGCCAACTTTAGTTGCAAGTGCAAATGAAGACGAAGTTGTGCATGAACAAGTTCATCTTTCTCTTTCCAAGTCAATCATCATAACTTGGGAAGAAATTAGAGATAATAAGAATAGAACAGATATCAAAAGTTACCTTTCATATTCTAGATTATACCAAATCAATCTAGTTCCAAAGTGTTGTATTCCTTCAAGTGATTTCATATTCATCTGCTCCAGCTCAAGAGAAAATTCCTAAATGCGAACATTGTCATTGAGTTGGCCACATGCAAGATCAGTGTTTCGATCTTCATCCTTGTGAGAATTATGGAAAGCATAATTATCCTTCAGACAGATGTTCCAAACGCAAGAAATATGCAAGAGTAGAGAATCATTATGGGTGGATCACTTCTTGGCAATGGTCATCAACAGTTAAGAAGATATACCAATCATATCAAAAAGTTCATTTTCGAGTATTGACACATCTTGCAATGGAAATATTTGCATCTTCTCGTCTTGTACCTAACAGGGGGGGGATAATATTAGTGATTAATAGTTAGGCTTCAATATGAAGTCCTACCAATCAAGCAAGAACAAGCGAGCCAACATCAGAACCATCAACATGATTTGGTTTGTGGTCTTCATTAAACCTCCATTTAGTAGAAGACATCGACTTCTGCTAGACAACAATTTGTGGTCATATTAAACCTCCATTTAGTAGAATACTTACAACTTTTTCTAGACAACAGTTTGTGGTCATATTAAACCTCCATTTAGTGGAAGACGTATAGATTCTACTAGAAAATACTTTGTGGTCATCTTAAACCTCAATTTAGTAGAAGACATCAACTTCTCTTAGCTTTTTTGTTTGTGGTCATCCCAAAACCACCAAATTTAGAGAGCACATTCAGCGATTTGCAACTGTCAACTTCCATATTTCGGCTCTCTTCTTGGACCCACATACACCCTTCAAATTGGGGGGGGGATGTTGGAAACCTAATCTATTAGGGTTTGGTATTCTTCACTCTAAAAGGAATATGAAAAGCCAAGTGAATAGGAATCATCATTGAGAGTCCAAGAGACCTGTTGGAAGATGAATCCAAAGGTCACCACTCATGTATTTATATGTGTATTATAATAATGAAAAATATAGCATGCTTATATACATTCGAGAGTATTTCAACATTGTTTCTATCATGCAACGATCAATCAATTAGTAATTATAGCCAACACATCAAGGAATACCACATCCATAGCATACTCAAGTTTTATTGTATCTCTATTATTATTCACTGTATCTTTGTGTTAATATTATATATTTGTGTTTTCATTTCATTCCACTCATAAATCCAGATCAGTGGTATCTGAGCGAGCTACTCTTCATTTGTTTCTATGTGCATGTCCCCAACGAGGTCAAGGTATAAACAGTTGGGACTCGAACCAGTTGAGCTCTTGTAAGATCGGCCTCATTGAACCTGAAGACCGCCCATGGGGGAAGAAAAGACAGACGATGGGGCAGGAGATCCCTTTAAATTGTTGCTTGAGGAAGCCCTCTCGCAACAAAGGAACGAGATGATGGAAAAATTTGCGTAAGTCCTTCGATGACTGCCAACATGCGACACATCTACCTCAAACGGAAGCGTCACCTGCTTCAAGGTACAAATCAAATTTGTTATTCCTATATTTGAAGGTCAAATAGATGCAGATGTTGTAAAGAAATGGTTAAACCTTCTAGAAAGGTATTTTTCCGTCCACAACTTTTTCGATAGAGAAAATATTACATTTGCGCTCCTCAAGGCCATCTCCCATGTTAAAGATTGGTGGGAGACTTTCTATGAACAAAAGGAAACATAGGGATCTAAATTATTTGTGGTTCACCCACTTGGGGTTCCTTCAAGATTGTTATTAAGGAACAATACTACCTTGTTGGAAGTTATGAAGACTTATATACAAGATGGACCACACTGTGGCAAGAAAGGGACCAAAAAATCTCAGAGTTCACCAATGTCTTCCATACCTTGCGCACCAAGCTAGGTATCAAAGACTCTGAGCGACATCTGGTGCTCAAGTACCGCGATGGTCTGCATAGATACATCCAGACAAATGGAATTTCTAGAAATTTCATCCTTAGGCACGACCTATCGATATCTTGTCAAAATCAAGCAGAAGATTAAACAAAAGACATGATAGTTTGGGTCTGCAAACCCCTCACAGCAGAATCAGGGAAAAGGTGGCCCCAACCCATAGAACAAAAGGCAAAGCAAGGATGGATAGCCTCAGGATAACTAGTCCAAACCACAAAAAAAGAAGGACAATGAGAAGACAAAGAAAGACACTGGTAAATAGTGTGAGTTTCATAAGAGCCCCTGGAATAACACCACTAAATTTCGCTCAAAGAAGTGATTGGTGGTTGAGGTGAAAGCCTTAGAATAAGATGCAGGCTCTGACTCTGATTTAGAACCAGAAAAAGGGAGACAGATCATTGACGTAGAACCCAGTGCCACCATTGCTACCACCACCAAAGTCTAGTCCGACAAACCTAATAAAACAGAGGAAGGTGAGTGTCTCTTTCATTCACAGATGTGGGTGAAGGGTACTTCGCTACACTTCATCATTGATAGCGATAGACAAAAGAACCTCATCTTGGCAGAGGTTGTCAAGCACCTGGCCCTGTAGACATCACCACACCTGCAATCGTACACCATTGGATGTCTCTGCCAAGGGAGCGATCTCCGCATCAACCAATAGTGTTGCCCGAACTACGACATCAATCCCTTCAAAGATGAGGTATTGTGTGATGTTGCCCCCCTTGAATTTTGTGATGTTATTTTGGGCCAACCTTATTTATGGAAATGTCATGTTGTATTGAGTCTATGCCTTGTAGTGTTATTATTACTTTGGACAATCAATTATACATGATACCAGGGGTAGTCCCATCTACTGCCATTTCCTTAATCTATGCCAAGTAATGTAGGAAGGTCATCTCTCAGACTGGGAAGTTTGTCTTCTTCGTGATTCGTGATCAAAGTGAGCGGAAGGTTGCAGACACGTCCATGGCCTCCGTGATAGGTCTCTCCACATAGTAGAAGCAAGTGGATAAGGTCATGGAGGAATACAAAGACATCTTCTCTTTACCCATTGGGGTACCTCTGTACTGTCAGGTCAAGCACTCAATCGATATGGCCCCTGACGCACCGCTACCCAATGCGCTAGTCTATCGTCGCTCTCTGTTAGAAAATTAGGAAATTAAGCGCCAAATCCAAGAGTTGCTTGAAAAGGGGCACATCCATCCAAACTCATCACCTTGTGGAAGCCCAATCATGCTTGTGTAGAAGAAATACGGGTTCTGGCGACTTTGCATTGATTACTGAGCCCTAAATAAAATCGCAGTCAGGGATCGGTACCTAATTCTCTGAATTGACGATCTCCTTGACCAACTCAAGGGGGGAAAATACTTCAGTAAGATTGATCTAAAGTCTGGCTACCACCAAGTCCCAATAGAGCAAACCAATGTATGGAAGACTGCCTTCAAGTCCAAAGATGGTCTTTTTGAATGGGTGGTCATGCCCTTTAGCTTGACAAATGCCTCAACAACTTTCAAGAGGATGATGAACGATATCTTGCAGCCTTTCACCAATTCTTTTGTGGTGGTGTATTTGAATGACATCCTCATCTTCAAAAATAATTGGGTGGAACACTTGCAGCACATTCAACAAGTTTTGCACACTTTGTGACAACACAACCTATACGCAAATTTGGAAAAATGCCCCTTCGACATGAACATGGTCCAGTCCCTAGGCTACATTGTTGATGAGCATGGGGTGCATGTCAATCCAACCAAGATCGAGGTCATTTGTGACTGGCCAACCCAACCACACTTATTGAGCTTTGGAGTTTCTTGGGCCTTGCCAATTTCTGTCACAGGTTCGGGTTGGGAGTCTCCCGCATTGCATGGGACCTTAGCCAAGTGACCAAAGGCGGTGGCAAGACAAAATTCCTGTGGGTCCAGTCGCAATAGAAATCATTCGATGATTTGAAGTAGTGCTTGTGCTCAACCCTGGTGCTCTCATTATCTGACCTACAACAACATTTTGAGATTGAGACAGATGCTTCTGACTATGTTGTGGGCACAATTTTCACTCGGTCTGGACATCCCGTGGCCTGTCATATTAAGACGTTATCAGATATTGTTCATAAGTACCCCACTTACAACAAAGAAATGTAATCCATTGTACAAGTCTACCGCAAGTGGAGGCATTACATTATCGAGAAGGAGACAGTCATCCACACTGATCATTAGGCTCTGTATTTCATGCAGACACAAGGAAAATTGTAGAATGACTGCCATCAGAAGTGGTCCACATAATTGTAGTAGTTCCATCTCAACATCAAATATAAGCCAGGGAGCACCATTCACATCATTGATTGCCTCAGTCGACCTCTAGTTACCACACTAACCACGGTGCTACACTCCCGCGGACATGAGACCTACAGATTACCCCAACTCTATGATCAAGATCCTGAATTTTCCACTACCTACCAGACGCTGGGCACAAACACAACTATCACTAATTTTCATCTACAGGACGAGTTGTTATTCCATCTAGGCCATCTCTTCATTCCATCAAGCGAGTGAGCGAAGTTGATTTGGGAAGCTCACTATAGTCAGTGGCATGACACTTCAACGTAGAGAAGATAGTGGCAGTGTTGCAACAACATTTCTATTGGCCAAAACTCTAATAGAATTTCGATAAGCATATCAGGTCCTACACGACCTACATCATTGCCAAACCGACCATTAAGAAACAAGGCATGTACACCCCTCCACCTACAAACGACAAGCCTTGGGAACCATCTCGATGGACTACATGTTAGGCATTCCTTCAACCAAGCACAAAAATGACCGTGTTTTCGTGGTTTTTTATCAATTTCCCACGATGGCGATTCTAGTCGCCTGGAAGAAGAGCATCACAACAGAGTCTACTACCAAGCTCTTCTTCGAACAAGTGTGGGTACATTTTGGGATTCCACAAACCATCATCTCTAATCGGGACAGTCGATTCCTCAACATGTTTTGGTCGATCCTCTAGTCACGGATTGACACCAAGCTCACCAAATCCATGGCCTTCCATCCCCAAATAGATGGCCAAACTAAGGTCGTCAACAGAATGATTGTGCATATTTTGTGCATGTGCAATTTCAAGCACCCGCGCACATGGGATGGGATTCTTTCCTATGTTCAACATGGTTACAATAGAGGCATACATAACTCAATCAACAACAACCCCTTTCAGGTGGGGATGAGATTTCAACCATTGGGCCCCATGGATGTTGCACTACCCCTTGAGTCCACATAGGTCAAACATCCCATGCACAAACCGAAGCCGACAAATCCACCTGATTCATTGAACAAATCTAACACATCCACCAATAGGTTTAGGATATTTCACAGAAGTCCAATGCCAAGTACAAGCAACACCATGATCAACATTGGGTGCCACATAATTTTCAGGTGGGAGATAAACTTTGGTTGCACTTGCAGAAATAACTTCTTACAGGACCCCATCGGAAGCTTGGTCCACTCCGCTATGGACCTTACACCATAACCAAGGTTGTGGGTGACAATTATTTTGAGCTCAACATTCCCCCCTTCCTTGGCTTTCACCTAGTGTTTAATGTGGACCTCCTTCAGGCATACTAAAAAAGGGACACCATGGTGTAATTGCACAATTGTGCTCACTAGATGTTCAAACACCTATTTCTTCTACTCCATTGGATCTCCAAATAGTTATCAACAATCATTCCAAGGTATTTGGAGAAATGTCTAGGAGTCTTCCACGTGCTCGGGATCATGACCATGCTATTCATTTGCAACTAGGAAGTGTACCACCTAACATTAGGCCTTACATGTATCCATATACACAGAAGAGCGAGATTGAGTGTATGATCCAAAAAATGTTAGAGGTCGACATCATTCAACCTAGCCAAAGTTCTCTCTCTTCACTAGTGGTGATGGTTACAACAAATGATGGTTCATGGCACATACCCAAATTATAGACAACTCAACAAAATGACCATCAAAGATAAGATTCATATTCTTGTCGTTGATGAATTATCAGATGAATTGCATGGAGCAAAATTCTTTACTAGGTTGGATCTTTGTTCAGGATATTATCAAATCAAAATGAGGCAGGAAGAGATTCCCAAAACATATTTTAGAACACATGAAGGTCATTATGAGATTTTGGTTATGCCATTTGAACTTAGTAATGCACCTGCAACATTTCAAAGCTCGATGAATTCTACTTTCAATCCCTTCCTTAGAAAATTTATGTTAGTATTTTTTGATGACATACTAATCTACAACAAATCTTAGGAAGAGAATGTACATCATTTTGATAGAGTATTACAACTATTGGAAGAGCAACAACTTTATGTAAATCCTTCCAAGTGTGCATATGGGGTTCAAGAAGGGGAATATTTGGGTCATATTGTATCTCATGAAGGTATAAAAGTGGACCCCAAGAAATTAAATCTATGAGGGAATGTCCAATTCCCAAAAACTTAACGAAAGTTAGAGGATTCTTAGGATTGGAAGGCTATTTCCGCAAGTTTGTCAAGGAATATGATCAAATAGCAACACCTCTAACAACATTATTAAAGGAGGAAGCATTTTCTTGGACTGAAGAAGCAACCAAAGCTTTTGAAAAACTTAAGGAGGCTATGTGTACAAATCTCGTTCTGGCCACACCTAACTTCACAATTTTTTTTATTATGGAGTGTGATGCCACAAGCCATGGGATTGGTGCAATTTTAATAAAGAAGGAAGGCCCCTTGCCTTTGAAAGCAACCAACTTAAAGGAAAAAACTTACTCAAATCCATTTATCAAAAAGAAATATTGGTCATACTACACGCAGTTCAAAAATGTTGCCCTTACCTAATAGGAAGACAATTCAAAATAAAAATAGATCATAATAGTTTGAAGTACTTCTTGGAGCAACGATTATCTCTAGAAGAGAAACAAAAATGAATTACAAAGATGCTAGGTTATGACTTTGAAAGGAAAACATAATGTTGTGGCAGATGCTCTTTCAAGGAAAGAATAAGAAACAAAAGGTTCACTATGTGCTATTTCGATTCCACAATCTGATTGGGTAGAAGAAAGATCAAAAGGTGTGCAATATCATTCAACATCTAGAAGAGGACCCCAGTTCATTAGATAATTTTGTATGGAAGAATGATTTTCTGTGGTATGACGATCGCTTATATTTATGTAAGAATTCCCAACTCAAACAAAGGTCCTTTTGGAATTGTACACTTCTCCTATAGGAGGACATTCAAGATTCTTGAAAAAGTACTACAGGATCAAGAAGGATTTTTTCTGGGAAGGTCTTAAAACTGATGTTCAAAATTTGGTGCCTGAATGTTTGGTCATCCAAAAGAATAAGGGAGAGACAATCAAGCCTCTAGGTCTCCCACAACCATTGGCTATACCAAGTCAACATTGGGAAGAAGTTTCAATGTATTTTATTATAGGTTTACCCAAATACAAAGGAAAGATTGTCATCATGGTAGTAGTGGATCGACTGACAAAGTACGCCCATTTTTTCTCTCTTTCTCATCCTTTTAAGGCAAGTACAGTATCCATAGAATTCATGGAAATGGTTCAAAGGTTACATTGAGTCCCCATGATTATTTTAAGTGACAGAGATCCAATTTTCATTGGAAATTTTTGGACAGGATTATTTTCTTGTTTGGGTACTCAATTAGCTCACAACTCATCTTACCATCCTCAATCCGATGGGAAACTGAGATTGTAAATAAATGTCTAGAAGGGTATCTTCGTTTCTTTGCATCTGATAAACAAACACAATGGGTAAAGTGGTTTCCCTGGTATAACACATCCTTCCATACTTCATAAAAAATGTCCCCATTTATAGCACTTTATGGATATCATCCTCCATCTATCACATCACCCTTGAAAGGAATACAAAGTTTCAAGCAATGGAGTACCACACAATGGACCGACAAGAGGTTCTCAAACTATAAAAGGACAACTTGGTTATGGCACAAAATAGGATGAAACAAAAAGAAGATCAAAATCATAGTGAAAGGGAATTTGAAGTGGGGGATTGGGTACTTCAGAGGCTACAACCATATAAACAGATGTCCCTCAAGCAACAAAAGAAGGACAATAAATTAACACCCAAATATTATGGCCCCTATAAGGTTTTCAGAGGATTGGAAGTATGGCTTACAAATTGGAGTTGCCTCTATCTTGATGTGTACATCCAATCTTCCATGTTGATTGCTTAAAGAAGGTCGTCGACAACAAGATCCCAATCCAAACTATTTTACCAGAGATTAATGAAGAAGAAAATCATACTAGAACCGAAAATAATCCTTGAAACAAAGATTAAGCAACTGAGAAATCAAGCAATTATAGAACACCTCGTTAAATGGAAGAACCTACCAGTGGAAGAGAAGACATGGGAAGATGAGTTCTTCTTGCAGAAACACCCATGGTTAGTCAAGTGTTGAGGGAAACACTTGTTTGCATGGGAAGGGCATGTTAAGCTCTATACAAAGCCCCATGTTATGTATAAAACCCCTTATTAAACCCTAGATATTGAATTATTACAATTCTAGTGTTATATTTGTATGTAGGCTACAACCCTTCATTGCACCCTTTCATTATAACTATACCCTTTGTCTCCTATATATATATACCAAAGAGACCTAGTCTTAAGATCATCTTATCACATATCGTATTGTATTATGAATGGGATATTGTAAAAGGAGGTTTCCCCTTCGAAGTGGACTGAATTCATTGACTTCTTATCATTTTTAAGGCGTTGTATCATAACGGTTGCCCTCTTCAAGCTCTCACTTATACTATTGTCGTCCCAAGTTCTCCTTGCATCTCCATATTGATCTCTTTACTACAACCTTCATTTATTTTAATAGATTGTCTTTGGAAGGCCAACCATCACTGTAATGTACCTAGGGAGGATAATGTGGGGTACCTGGGGAGGTACATAAGGGGATAATGAATGTAATATGTGATCCAAGTGGACATTGGTGGCTACCCACCTTTTCCAACTGGCTCCTCTTGTTAGTTTTTAGTTCAACATGTTCTTTTGTACTTCTTTGAATTGTGTGTTATACACTTATGGGGTTGTTTGAAGCCCTACACATCTTCCAGGTGGATACTGGTGGCCTCCCACCTAATCCAACTGACTTGTTTTGTATGTTTTCATGTCAACATATCTTTATGTACCTCTAGGGTCGTTTTGGGGCCCTAAACAATGTTCTTTTGGCGTGCCACAGTCAAACTATAGATGGAGTTAGAGTTTGACAACATAAAGCATAGCTCTCAAAAATAGCTTTCCAACAGGCTATCACGTGCCTAAAACATAGATCATATGCAAAAGTTACGACCCTAGGAAGTTAATGTACTAACTTACCCAAACAGGGCCCACATGACTTTTGGTGTTTCATCTCCTAGGGTTAGGTTTTTGGATGTCTAGGGTTTTGGCATTCACGTTTATCATAAAAAGGCCTTCATAGCCTCATTGTAATCATCTTCTTGCAAATGAGTGTAGCTGTCACATCTCTTCTCAGAGATAAAGTTGCCACCATTGTTGAAATTACTAAGACAACTGAGAGGGGGGGGGGGTGAATCAGTTGTTATTATGCTTAAACAATTTCAAGTCTATTAATACATTCTTAATCTTTCTTCAAGCGATCATCAACATTATAAAACATATGAACAATAAAAGTAATGAGCATCAGTCACACATAAGGTATACACAGAGACAAATTTTCACGAGGAAACCCATAAAGGGAGAAAACCTCTTCTTCTTCGAAATGATAGGCAGTTTTTTAAGTTCTGTACATCATCTATAATTGAGCACCAACTCAATGTGAGGTTGCTACCTCTATTTTACAAGCTGCAACTTGTTTGAGAGGATTGACTCTCTTGTTTCTCTAGCACCCACTAGAAGGAAGCACCAACTCCCCTAATGTTCCAACACCAACTGGATGGAAGCACCAACTTCCAATTACACAGGCTCCAACCTGTATAACAGAGAACACTTGTTCTCCCTTGCACCACCCTGCCACCCTAGTTTCTCTGGCTACAACCAGATGGAAGCTACAACTCCCTGTGTTCAAGCTCCCACTTGAACCTCTGAGGACAACAATCCTCCCTAGCACCTCCCAACCACCCTAGAATAAAAATAAATAAATAAACAACCAACTACACAAATAAATTGATTCTTACCACTTCTTCTCTGTTCTATAAATCTAGTCTTCTTCTAACTGTTCTGTAATTCTTCTCTTCCTTTGTTTGTTTTGCAATTCTACTCTGCTTCAACTTATTCTATCATTATGTTCTGTTTCAAGTCTTTTCTTAATCTGTTACTCTTCTCTAAGTTTTATATCACACTGCGCATATTTTCAGTCTCACACTACGCATCCTGTGATTTCCCCTTTCTTACAATTTAATTCATTTTTCGTCCAGAACAACCAACCTCACACAGTCTCTCTCTTTTTCCTTTTATGCACCACACCCACAACTGTTACACTTCACATCTTCTTAGGCAAAAGAAAAACCGTCTAAGCAACTGAAACACAAACCGATCAGGATCATGAATCAGTTTTGCTAACATATTCGTAACTGATGAATTAACTGTGAGAGAGAATAGTAGCCCTCCGATCATATTCAAGTTTATCTGCACTGTTGGATGAACTTTATTAATCTTGCCTTTAAATCGGGTTTCGGCATTTCGATATTCCTTTGGCCAAGTGTCTCGACACTTCATATCACGATCTCTTGAACTCCGATACAGAGCTTTTCTACGCTAGCTCCTTCCTCTATATGACCAAGCGCTTATGCATAAAGTGTTTTTCGTGAATTCACATTTCATGAATCTAGAGATGAGGCATCTCGACTCTCCAAGTTGCAATCCCCGAAACCCCGAAATGGAGCTCAACTCCTTCTGTTCTCGTGACCACCGATGGCGACCATAGGCTGTATCAAAGGGCGCTTCATATTTCGCAAGTTTATAAACTTCATTGAGTCTGATCGACGGTTGAAATCTCCATAGATCCAACGGTCCAGATCTTATCGTGATCTCGCATCTTACGAGTTTCCACACCATGCTCTGTTGACTCCAAGTCAACGACTTGTCCTATGATTCGACGGTCCAAATCTGATCTTAATTCAATGGCTCAAATCATATAGCGATTTCGCATATCGCGATTTCGGCGTTCTTGTGGTTATGTTTTTTGCCTCTCCAAGTCGCGATTCGCGAAACTCCGAAATGGAGTCGAATCAACGGTCCAGATCACACCTTGATCTGACGGCTGCGATTAAATCGTGATTTCGCATATTGCGATTTCGGTGGTTATATTTCTTGCCTCTCCAAGTCACGAGTCGTGAAACTCTGAAATGGAGTCGGATCAACGGTCCAGATCACACCTTGATTTGACGGCTGTGATTAAATCGCGATTTCGATGGTTATATTTCTTGTCTCTCCAAGTCGCGAGTCGCGAAACTCCGAAATGGAGTTGGATCAATGGTCCAGATCACACCTTGATTTGACGGTCATCGGGAATTGTAAATGGGATCCAACGATCAGAAATGCTGCTTCTCCTCTCGAGCAGTCCCGATGAACACTTGATCTGACGGTCATCGAGAATTGTAAATGGGATCCAATGATCAGAAATGTTGCTTCTCCTCCCGAGTAGTCCCGATCAACACTTGATCTGACGGTCATCGGGAATTGTAAATGGGATCCAACGATTAGAAATGCTGCTTCTCCTCCTGAGCTTACTTTGTACCGCTTACTCTGAAATTGCCATCGATGATCTGCCAACAATCCTCTGCACTATCTCTTCTGAGCTTATTTGAATCTTCTCTGCAGCGTCTTCTCATAATGCCCATCTATTTCATACTTCCTGTACTCATGCCATCTTCACTGTTGTACTTGCATCAATGACAAGTATACAAGCATGTCTGTTAAAATATTTGCCAACATTCTCCCCCTTTGGCATTGATGGCAACACAAGCACCCACGTGCATTCAGACTCTCCTCCCGGACTCTTTTCTCCCCCTTTGACATCAATGTCAAAGAAGAAACATGCTCCCCCTAAGCTGTTGCAAAAACATACTCCCCCTGTCAACTATGAGCATCTTGGAAATACACCAGATATTCAATAAGTACTCCCCCTGACCAGGTGACAGATTAGACACAAAAAATTATAACTCCCAACTTTTGACGAAGATATCCAAAAGGGGTTGTTGCTAATGGTTTTGTATATATATCTGCAATATGTTCTGTAGAAGGTATATAATTCAGTTGAACAGTTCTGTTTGTAACTTGTTCTATGAGAAAATGGTACTTTATTGGAATATGCTTAGTCTTGGAATGAAGTACATGATTCTTGGAGACACTAATGGCACTGGTGTTATCACAGTGAATTGGAATGGAATCAGTGTAAGTTACCTTCAAATCTGCAAGAGTTTGTATCATCCATAAAATTTGTGTGCAGCAAGTAGCACCTGCAATGTATTATGCCTCTGTTGTTGATAATGAAATTGATCCTTGCTTTTT
>JASDQU010281175.1:0-14704 GCA_032191745.1 Picea mariana
TACTTGGTGAAATGAGGAGATTTGGGACGACCGCATTTTCCTAAAGTTATTCTCTGTGAGAGATTTTCCTTTCCTATTTGTTACATCTCTCTTTTCAATGACTATACTTTTAGATTGGATGTCAAAAACAACGCTCTGGAATACAAATGATTCATCTTCGTAAAAAAATTTGGTCTCAGATATTTCCACTGCGAACGACCCAATTTTCTGCATGTGCTCAGTTTCAATTTGAAGGTGCAACTGTTCACTTTCAATTTCAAGATCCTTTGCCTTCCCTGCATTGTTTTTTCTCTTCTTCGCCAGTGGAATTTTGTGAGAACTATCAATTTTTATACGAGGAGGGTTCTTATCTCCTCCTCCGTTCAAAGATTTTTCGGTTTCTTTCTTACTGGGGTGGGTCATTGAAGCGATGCTCCGTGATGTCTTGCTCTTGGGAGTGCTAGCGAGGGACTGGGTGCTCTTCTCACCAGATACTTTTCCATGATGTCTATACAATTCAGTCGCTCTTTGCAATGTCTCTGCATCGCAATCAACAGAAGTAGGATTGTTGTCGACACTGTCCCTGTCTTCGGTCATGTGTCTATGGATAAAAGAGTTTTTAAAGCCAACTGCCAGTAAATTTTCTCGAAAAATCCCATTAAGGTTGAACCCTTTTAGCCTTTCAACATACGTTAGGTTCAATTTCTTGAAATGGATGGCAAAATCGTCAATCTTGTTAATGTTTCTGCACACGAAGTCTCTGACTCTCCAGGGCATAGGAATGAACTGTTATTTTTTCTTGTCATGGAAAAAATTCAACCAATGGTTGTATTGCCTTGCTATTTCTACAACAAACATCTTGTTCGTGATGTGGCATGGAAGGAAAGAAGGATTTTCCTTAGAGCTAAAGACCATGAGAACACTATGGTTTTCCTTTTGTTCAAGTGTGCCCTTCCTGTTCAAAAAATTCGTTGCCTGGCCAGACATCCGCGGAGCACCTTTGCCTAACAATAAATCTTTGAAAACTGAGACAAAGCCATTAAAAACTTCATAAAAACAATGGGATGCCTTGTGCCTCCACAGGGCCTCGTACCAGAATGTTACTAGGTCGAATCCACAGTTTATTTTAATGGAAAGAGAAAGTTTTTGAAACGGGCAACAATGCACTATTACGAAAATCAAGTAGGATGACATATAAAATTTGTTAGATTCTTTGAATCGTGACAACTGGGAACATAGTTCAATGGAAATTAGCTTCTCCCAATTGAAAATGTATTGTTCTTTGATTGTGAAATACAAAATATAAATAATTATGTGGGAAATGCTTGTCGTGGATGTTTGTCCCATTATTCTTGTAAACAACCAAGCAATTATCAAAAACCTCAGGGACGCAGCCTACACAAGCAATTCCAGAGGTCCAAATCACTTCGTTCTGGGCGGAATGGGATGAGTAGTAAAAGTATGCCCTCGACCACTAGAAGTTATGGTCCTGATGTCCGAACATATTTACTGTATCTCCACAAAACTATTGTCGACCTGCTACCATAAGTGTACAAGAACGTTTTTTTTCTCCAGACGATGAATGAAATGAAAATTTGGAAGGGATAATATAACCCTGCACAAATATTGGTTGAAAGTGTGTGAATGGGAGACGTCCTTGACACTTTCGTTCATTAATGAAAATTTGGACGCATGTTGCATCATGCGTTGTTAACATTAACCACTAGTAATTGTATACATAGAAATGCAAACATGGTGGATATTGCAATGTGCGATTAAGAATTGTAGATTTCTTGAGCAGGCCAACACGAGGACACGTGTTCGACATGAACAATTGGAAGGGACAAAATAAATTTCCTCACATTTTGGTTTAATACGTAATAATGGGAAATCTCCTCGAGCGTTTCACCCATTAATGACAATGTTGAGGGTTCCTGCATGGCCAGCTGTTAGCATGAAAGGTTTCTAATTTCATAGTAATAAAGTAGGCAGGTCGCGGGCACTAGGAAAAACAGCTTCAAAATAGGGTTACAAGGTACAATCGTTGAAGGTGAGGTCGCGAGGGTCAAATTATCTGTCTCAAAACTTTTTGAGTGCAATACGCATAACGTAGAAGAGGGTATGGTAGGACAGTCCAGAGGGAAATTTGTATATGACTAGTAAGAGCATAACTAATGTATATCAGGAAGGACATGAACTTAATGGGGATGGAAGGCAGCGAGAGATACTTTGAAACATTTCTAAGCCGTGGTAGAGTGAAGCTTGTGATCTCGACGAGTCGGTGCTGGAATTGTACATCACGGAAGTGAGGATCCAAAATGGGGTCAGAAGGTATCCCTAGAAGACATTGTTCAGAAAATTTGAATGCATAATCTATAACACGGAAGAGGGGATGATGTCAGAACCCAGTAGTCAATTTATATATTGCGGAGGGTTGGATGCAAATTGTTTTGTATCATTGTGCACAGTTGTCACTAGTAAGAACATAACCAATGTATATTAGGAAGGAAAAGAAGTTAGTGGGGATGGAAGACAACGACAGATAATCAGAAACATTTGTGAATTATGCTAGAGTGAAGCTTGCGAGTTCGAGGAGTTTGTGGTATAATTGTAGATCACAGAAGTTTTGAGTGCGAGATGTACATCATGGAACAAGAACAAGAAGATTTCATAACCGCCAACCCGACAACCATTTCCATAAAATTGGCTAAGTATGGAAAGCAACAACGATCAGTCAGATTCGTCGTGTGATTATATAAATGGAGATAAAGATATGTCAACCCGCCAATGCTGGAACCCGTGATTATAGAAAGGTGACTAAGTATATAGCCAGAGAGCCATAATACATGGGAAGAAGAAAAGGGAAACAAGACTAAGGAGTTCGCAGTGGAATTGTATATCATGGAAATTTTGAGTAGAAGATGTGAACCCGGTAGTCAATTTGTATATTGCGAAGGGCGAGATGCCAACTGTTTCGTACCATTGTGTTCAGTTGTCACTAGTAAGAGAACAACCAATCTATATTAGGAATGAGAGGAAGTTAGTGAGGATGGAAGGTAGCGACAGATACTTTGAAACATTTGTGAACCACGGTATAATGAAGCTTGGTGTGAACCTAAAACAGTATTCAAGAGTTGGACATTTCATGAACCCGACAACAGGAGGATCCAAAACAAGCTTACAAGGTCTCTGCAGAAGACACAAGGCCTCGACGTTCAAATTGTATCACTCCAAAAATTGGAATGCATAATCTGTAATACGGAAGAGCAAACGATGTCAGAATCCGACAGTCAATTTGTATATTGCAGAGGGTGTTATGCCAACTGTTTCGTACCTCTGTGTCTAATTGTCACTACTAAGAGCTAATTTAGTATTGAAAATAATTTTTTAGATACTTGATAGGGATTACCATCCTTAAATAATGGAAATCTCAACCCCACCAGCCGTGGACTCCGTGTGTCAATTTGTATATCGCAGAACTGGGAGCGTTGTTTAGAGGACACGAAACAATAAAAGTGCAATGTTGAGNTTGTGAGGATATAGAGTCCGTTTCTTTTTGTTCCGTGATATACATCTTCCACTCCAAATTTCCGTGATCCAAAATGTGACTAAGCATGGAATGCGCAATCCGTACATGTTTTATAAAATATCATGTCCATACTTTATAGTTCCATAATACATAGGAAGACAAAAAGGGAAAAAGGACGGACGAGTCCACAGTGGAATTGTAGATCACGAAAATTTGGAGTGGAAGATGTATATCACGGAACAAAAAGAAACGGACTTCAATTGTGCCAACTCGACAACCACATGCATAAAATTCACTAAGTATGAAAAGGAACAGTGGGCGGTCCAATTCGCCATGTGAGGATATAGATGGAGATGAAGATATGTCAACATGCCAACATATATAAAGGTGATCATGGAAATGAGACTAAGTATGTAACCAGAGAGCCATAATACAAGGGAAGAAGAAAAGGGAAAAATGACTAAGGAGTCCACGGTGGAATTGTAGATCACGAAAATTTTGAGTACAAGATGTGAACCCAGTAGTCAATTTGTATATTGTAGAGGGCCGGATGCCAACTGTTTCGTACCATTATGTTCAGTTGTCGTGAGTAAGAGAAGAACCAATCTATATTAGGAACGAGAGGAAGTTAGTACTTTGAAACATTTGTGAATAGTGGTAGAACGAAGTTTGGTGCCAACCTGAAACAGTATCCAAGAGTTGGAAATTTTGTGAACCGGGAAACAGGAGGACCCAAAACAGGCTAACAAGGTTTTTGTAGAAGACGCGAGGCCCCGATGTTCAAATTGTATCTCTCTAAACATTTGAATGCATAATCTATAACAGGGAAGAGCAGATGATGTCAGAATCCGGTAGTCAATTTGTATATCACGGGGGGTGTGATGCCAACTGTTTCATACATGTCTCAAGCTGTCACTACTAAGAGGTAATTTAGTATTGAAAATATTTTTTTAGATACTGTTAGATACTTGATAGGCATTACCATCCGTAAACAATGGAAATCTCCACCCTGCCAGCCTTGGAGTCTGTGTGTCAATTTGTATATCGTGGAACTGGGAGCGTTGTTTGGAGGACACAAAACAATAGAAGTGTAATGCTGAGTTAGCTAGTACGCAGGTCTTCTTGTCAATTTGTATATCGAGGAATTTTGGGTGCTATTTGTAGGGCACAGAACAATGGACACCCAATTTTCAGCCCGCCCACCTGAGAACCCGCGATCCAAAATGTGGCTACACATGTAATGCATAATCGATACATGTTTTGTAAAATATCATTTCCATACTTTATAGTCCCATAATACACGGGAAGAAAAAAAGGGAAAAATAATGGAGGAGTCCCCAGTGGAATTGTAGATCACGAAAATTTTGAGTGGAAGATGTATATCACGGAACAAAAAGCAACAAACTTCAATTGTGCCAACTTGACAACCGCACGCATAAAATTCACTAAGTATGAAAAGGAACAATGAGCAGTCCAATTCGCCATGCAAAGATATAGATGGAGATGAAGATATGTCAACACGCCAACGTATATAAAAGCGATCATAGAAAGGCGACTAAGTATATAACCAGAGAGCCGTAATACATGGGAAGAAGAAAAGGGAAAAAGGAGTAAGGAGTCTGCGATGGAATTGTAGATCGCGATAATTTTGAGTACAATATGTGAACCCGGTAGTCGATTTTTATATTGCGGAGGGCCGGATGCCAACTGTCCTCGCTTGAAATATTGCGAGGGACCAACATGAAAATTCGTACCATTCTGTTCAATTGTTTCTAGTAAGAGCACAACCAATCTATATTAGGAACGAGAGGAAGTTAGTACTTTGAAACATTTGTGAACTGTCGTAGAACGAAGTTTGGTGCCAACCCGAAACAGTATCCAAGAGTTGGACATTTCGTGAACCTGGCAACAGGAGCACCCAAAACAGGCTAACAAGGTATTTGCAGAAGACGCGAGGCCCCGACATTCAAATTGTATCGCTCCGAACATTTGAATGCATAATCTGTAACAGGGAAGAGTAGATGATGTCAGAATCCGGTAGTCAATTCGTATATCGTGGAGGGTGTAATGCCAACTATTTCGTACCTATGTCCAGTTGTCACTACTAAGAGGTAATTTAGTATTGAAATTAATTTTTTAGATGTTGTTAGATACTTGATAGGGATTACCATCCGTAAACAATGGCAATGTCCACCCTGCTAGCCCTGGACTTCATGTGTCAATTTGTATATCGCGGAACTGGGAGCATTGTTTGGAGGACACAGAACAATAGAAGTGCAATGTTTAGTCAGCCAGTGCGCAGATCCGCCTGTCAATTTGTATATCGTAGAATTTTGGGCGCTATTTGTAGGCCACAGAACAATGGACACCCAATTTTGAGCCTACCCACCCGAGAACCCGCGATAAAAAATGTGGCTAGGTATGGAATATGCAGTCCAATTCGCCATAAAATTCACTAAGTATGAAAAGGAACAAGAACTGACCCAATTTGCCATGCGAGGATATAAATGGAGATGAAGATATGTCAACACGCCAACATTGGAGGCGGTGATCATAGAAACGAAACTAAGTATATAACTAGAAAGCGATAATACACGGGAACAAGACAAGGGAAAAAGAACTAAGTATCTCGCAGAAGAAAATCTACTATTTGATTATTAATGCAAATGCTTTCAAACCCGTGTTGAGTTCTCATCAGTTAAGGAATAAATTGCTGATCACGGAAGTATCTTTCGTACCACTGTGTCCAGTTTCTACTAGTAAGAGCATTGTTGATACTATTAGATACTTGATAGGCATTACCATCCATAAACAATGGAAATATCCACCCCGCCAGCCCTGGAATTCATGTGTTAATTTGTATATCGCGGAACTGGGAGCGTTTTTTGGAGGACACAGAACAATATAAGTGAAATGTTGAGTCAGCCAGTTGGCAGGTCCGCTTGTCAATTTGTATATCATAGAATTTTGGGTGCTATTTGTAGGGCACGAAACAATGGACACCCAATTTTTAGCCCGCCCACCCAAGAACCTGCGATCCAAAATGTGGCTATGCATGGAATGCGCAATCCGTACATGTTCTACAAAATATCATGTTCATACTTTATAGTCCCATAATACATGGGAAGAAAAAAAGGGAAAAAGGACAGAGGAGTCCGCAGTGGAATTGTAGATCACGAAAATTTTGAGTGGAAGATGTATATCACAGAACAAAAAGCAACAGACTTCAATTGCACCAACTTGGCAACCACGTGCATAAAATTCACCAAGTATGAAAAGGAACAACGGGCGGTCCAATTCACCAAGCGAATATATAGATGGAGATGAAGATATGTCAACACGCCAACATATATAAAGGCGATCATAGAAAGGTGACTAAGTATATAACTAGAGAGCCATAATACAAGGGAAGAAGAAAAGGGAAAAATGAGTAAGGAGTCTGCGGTGGAATTGTAGATCGCAGAAACTTTGAGTACAATATGTGAACCTGGTAGTCAATTTCTATATTGTGGAGGGTCGGATGCCAACTGTCCTCGCTTGAAATATTGTGAGGGACCAACGTGAAAAGTCATACCATTATGTTTATTTGTCACTAGTAAGAGCACAACCAATCTATATTAGGAACGAGAGGAAGTTAGTACTTTGAAACATTTGTAAACCATCATAGAACGAAGTTTGGTGCCAACCCAAAACAGTATCCAAGAGTTGGAAATTTCATGAACCCGACAATAGGACCACCCAAAACAGGCTGACAATGTATTTGTAGAAGATGCGAGGCCCCAATGTTCAAATTGTATTGCTTCGAACATTTGAATGCATAATCTGTAACTGGGAAGAGAAAATGATGTCGGAATACAGTAGTCAATTCGTATATCGTGGAGGGTGTGATGCCAACTGTTTCATACCTGTGTTCAGTTGTCACTACTAAGAGGTAATTTAGTATTGAAAATAATTTTTTAGATGCTATTAGATACTTGATAGGGATTACCATCTGTAAACAATGGAAATCTCCACCCTACCATCCATGGAATCTGTGTGTCAATTTGTATATCGCGGAACTAGCAGCGTTGTTTGGAGGACATGGAACAACAGAAGTGCAATGTTGAGTCAGCTAGTCCACGGGTTTGCTTGTCAATTTGTATATCACGAAATTCTGGGCGCTATTTGTAGGCCACAGAACAATGGACACCCAATTTTGAGCCCGCCCGCCTGAGAACCCGCGATAAAAAATGTGGCTAGGTATGGAATATGCAGTCCAATTCTCCATAAAATTCACTAAGTATGAAAAGGAACAACGACCAACCCAATTTGCCATGCGAGGATATAGATGGAGATGAAGATATGTCAACACACAAACATTGGAGGTGGTGATCATAGAAACGTGACTAAGTATATAACTAGAAAGCGATAATACATGGGAATAAGACAAGGGTAAAAGGACTAAGTATCTCGCAGAAGAACATCTACTGTTTGATTATTAATGCAAATGCTTTCGAACCTGTGCCGAGTTCTCATAAGTTAAGGCATAAATTGCAGATCATGGAAGTATCTTTCGTACCACTGTGTCTAGTTGCCACTAGTAAGAGCATTGTTGATACTGTTAGATACTTGATAGGCATTACCAACTGTAAACAATGGCAATATCCACCCCACCAGCGCTAGACTCCATGTGTCAATTTGTATATCACGTAACTGGGAGCGTTGTTTGGAGGACACGAAACAATAGAAGTGCAATGTTGAGTCAGCCAGTCCACATGTCCACTTGTCAATTTGTATATCATAGGATTCTGGGTGCTATTTGTAGGTCACAGAAGAATGGACACCCAATTTTTAGCCTGCCTGCCCGAGAACCCACGATCCAAAATGTGGCTACGCATGGAATGTGCANTGGAACAACAGAAGTGCAATGTTGAGTCAGCCAGTCCACATGTCCACTTGTCAATTTGTATATCATAGGATTCTGGGTGCTATTTGTAGGTCACAGAAGAATGGACACCCAATTTTTAGCCTGCCTGCCCGAGAACCCACGATCCAAAATGTGGCTACGCATGGAATGTGCAATCCGTACATGTTATATAAAATATCATGTCCATACTTTATAGTCCCATAATACACAGGAAGAAAAAAAGGGAAAAAGGATGGAGGAGTCCGCAGGGGAATTGTAGATCACAGAAATTTTGAGTGGAGGATGTATATCATGGAACAAAAAGCAGCAGACTTCAATTGCGCCAACTCAACAACTGTGCACATAAAATTCACTAAGTATGAAAAGGAACAACAAGCGGTCCAATTCACCATGTGAAGATATAGATGGAGATGAAGATATGTCAACACACCAACGTATATAAAGGTGAGCATAGAAAGGCGACTAAGTATATAGCCAGAGAGCCATAATACATAGAAAGAAGAAAAGGGAAAAAGGAGTAAGGAGTCCACGGTGGAATTGTAGATCGTGGAAATTTTGAGTACAAGATGTGAACCCAGTAGTCAATTTGCATATTATGGAGGGTTGGATGCCAACTGTCCTCACTTGAAATATTGTGAGGGACCAACATGAAAAGTTGTACCATTCTGTTCAGTTGTTGCTAGTAAGAGCACAACCAATTTATATTAGGAACGAGAGGAAGTTAGTACTTTGAAACATTTGCGAACCATTGTAGAACGAAGTTTGGTGCCAACCTGAAACAATGTCTAAGAGTTGGACATTTCGTGAACCTGACAATAGGAGCACCCAAAACAGGTTGACAAGGTCTTTGCATAAGAGTCCTAGGGATGATTTTAGGGGCTAAATTTCGCTCATGGGCTAATTTTCCATGTTTTTTCCAAAAACGAGATTTGCTATTTTAAAAATGATTCGCCCAAATTCTATAGGATAAAATGATTTTACCTTAAAAATCACCAAAAATTTATAAAAACTATATAAAATCCTTAGAAATTTGAATATTTTTACAAAAATATTGCCAATCATTTATAGTTGGCATATGAAGGATTAGTAAGATTTGCCAAGGTTTCTACATTTTAAAATAAATTTCCATCCTTAAAATCATCCCTGCAAAAGACGCAAGGCCCCAACGTTCAAATTCTGTCACTCCAAACATTTGAATGCATAATATGTAACAGGGAAGAGAAGACGATGTCGGAATCCGGTAGTCAATTCGTATATCCAGGAGGGTGTGATGCCAATTGTTTTGTACCTGTGTCCAGTTGTCACTACTAAGAGGTAATTTAGTATTGAAAATATTTTTTTAGATGTTGTTAGATACTTGATAGGGATTACTATCTATAAACAATGGCAATCTCCACCCCACCATCCCTAGACTCTGTGTGTCAATTTGTATATCGCAGAACTAGGAGCACTGGTTGGAGGACACAGAACAATAGAAGTGCAATGTTGAGTCAGCCAGTTCGTAGGTCTGCTTGTCAATTTGTATATCGCAAAATTTTGGGCGTTATTTGTAGGCCACGGAATAATGGACACCCAATTTGATCCTGCCCGCTCGAGAACCTGCGATAAAAAATGTGGCTAGGTATGGAATACGTAGTCCAATTTTCCATAAAATTCACTAAGTATGAAAAGGAACAATAACCGACCCAATTCACCATGCGAGGATATAGATGGAGATGAAGATATGTCAACACGCCAACGTTGGAGGTGGTGATCATAGAAACACGACTAAGTATATAACTAGAAAGCGATAATAAACAGAAACAAGACAAGGGAAAAATGACTAAGTATCTCGTAGAAGAACATCTATTGTTTGATTATTAATGCAAATGCTTTCAAACCCATGTTGAGTTCTCATCAATTAAGGCATAAATTGCAAATCACGAAACTATCTTTCTTACCACTGTGTCCAGTTTCCACTAGTAAGAGCATTGTTGATACTGTTAGAGACTTGATAGGCATTACCATCTGTAAACAATGGCAATCTCCACCCCGCCAACCTTGGACTCCATGTGTCAATTTGTATATCGCGGAACTGGGAGCATTGTTTGGAGGACACGAAACAATAGAAGTGCAATGTTGAGTTAGCCAGTCCACAGGTATGCTTGTCAAATTATATATCATGGAATTCTAGGTGCTATTTGTAGGGAACTAAACAATGGACACCCGATTTTCAACCCGCCTTCCTTAGAACCCACGATCCAAAATGTGTCTACGCATGGAATGTGCAATCCGTACATGTTATATAAAATATCATGTCCATACTTTATAGTCCCATAATACATGAGAAAAAAAAATGGAGAAAGGACGGAGGAGTCCGTAGTGGAATTGTAGATCACGAAAATTTTGAGTGGAAGATGTATATCACGAAAGAAAAAGCAACAAACTTCAATTGCACCAACTCGGAAACTGCACACATAAAATTCACTAAGTATGAAAAGGAACAACGGGCGGTCCAAATCACCATGCGAAGATAAATATGGAGATGAAGATATGTCAACACGCCAACATATATAAAGGCGATCATAGAAAGGAAACTAAGTATATAACCAGAGAGCCATAATACATGGGAAGAAGAAAAGGGAAAAAGGAGTAAGGAGTCCACAGTGGAATTGTAGATCGCGGAAATTTTGAGTACAAGATGTGAACCCGGTAGTCAATTTGTATATTGTGGAGGGTCGGATGCCAACTGTCCTCGCTTGAAATATTGCGAGGGACCAGTGTGAAAAGTCGTACATTCTTTTTAGTTGTCGCTAGTAAGAGCACAACCAATCTATATTAGGAACAAGAGGAAGTTAGTACTTTGAAACATTTGTGAACCGTTGTAGAACAAAGTTTAGTGCCAACCCGAAACAGTGTCCAAGAGTTGGACATTTCATGAACCCCACAACATGAGCATCCAAAACAGGTTGACAAGGTCTTTTCAGAAGACGCGAGACCTGGACGTTCAAATTGTGTCGCTCCGAACATTTGAATGCATAATATGTAACATGGAGGATCAGACGATGTCAGAATCAGGTAGTCAATTCGTATATCGCGGAGGGTGTGATGCCAACTGTTTCGTACCTGTGTCCAGTTGCCACTATTATGAAGTAATTTAGTATTGAAAATAAATTTTTAGATGTTGTTAGATACTTGATAGGGATTACCATCTGTAAACAATGGCAATCTCCACCCCGCCAGCCCTGGACTTCATGTGTCAATTTGTATATCGCGAAACTGGGAGCGTTGTTTGGAGGACACAAAACAATATAAGTGCAATGTTGAGTCAGCTAGTCTGCAGGTCTGCTTGTCAATTTGTATATCATATAATTCTGGGCGCTATTTGTAGGCCATGGAACAATGGACATCCAATTTTGAGCTCGCCCGCCCAAGAACCCATGATACAAAATGTGGCTAGGTATGGAATATGCAGTCCAATTCACCATAAAATTCACTAAGTATGAAAAGGAACAGGGGCCGGCCCTATTCGCCATGCGAGGATATAGATGGAGATGAATATATGTCAACATGCCAACGTTGGAGGCGGTGATCATAGAAACGTGACTAAGTATATAACTAGAAAGCGATAATACATGGGAACAAGACAAAGGAAAAAGGACTAAGTATCTCGTAGAAGAACATCTATTGTTTGATTATTAATGCAAATTCTTTCGAACCCGTGCTGAGTTCTCATAAGTGAAGGCATAAATTACAGATCATGGAAGTATCTTTCGTACCACTTTGTCCAGTTGCCACTAGTAAGAGCATTGTTGATGTATATTGGGAAGGATGCCAAGTTGTTGGGGATGGAAGGAAGCAACAGATGCTTTCAAGGAAGTTAATGTATATGAGGAACCCACGATGGAATTGTAGATCATGAATGTTTTGATTGCAACATGTATATAACGGAATGATAAACAATCGGGTTTGTAAGTGCCGACCCCACAACGACGACCATAAAATTGGCTAAGTATGGAAAGGAACAACAGTCAACCCAATCCGTCGTGTGAGGAAATAGATGGAGATGAAGACATGTCAGCCTGCGAACTCTGGAATTGGATACCATAGAAAGGTGACTAAGTATATATCCAGAAAGTGATAACCAACNTGACAATGTTTTTGAACCCCTGCTGGGTTCTCACTAGTAAAAGCATAAACTGCAGATCATTGAAATTCTTTGGCTGCAAGATTTATATGACTAAACAGGGGACATAGGTGTTGGGTACCGTGAACCCATGGGTTGGTGACCAGATAACTGGCTAAGTATTGGCCAACAGATAAACTCCTTATCATCTATTCATCGTGTATTCCTTGCAGACCACGGAAGCTCTTTGGCTGCAAGATGTATATGACAGAATAAGGATGGGATGGGAGTAAATGCGCCCGAGTACACACACATTGCATCAACACACTGAACAGGAACATTGCGTCAACATATGAGCTACCTTGTTGTAACTCATTAATTCATTCTATTTACGGCACCCGAAGAATGGAAGCAGGATAGGTCCTCCAATTTGTTTCGTTAAATAGAGGGCCAGTGCCACATAAGTAAGGCTTATGAAAAATTATGCTTAAATGTAAAATGTAAGCAACGAACAGAGCATGATTTATTTAAATTGAAGTAGTGGGCAGCAGAAAGAAAATCTTCTCATCCATGTTTAATGACACATGCAAAGGTACTAAAATTAAATTAAAACAAATACCAGAGATTGGAAAATACTATTAAAAAATAAACCAGAATTATTCTATATTCAAATAAGATGGGTTACAAAAGACAGTCGAGGCTATTTTCCACAACGATTGCGATTTGGCTTGCTGATGACCAATAAAAAATATGTACATTGATGAAGCTTCTTGAAAATTTTCTTGACGTTCAAACCCTTTATTGGTAAAAAAAACGAGTTGAACATCAATTTGGGGGTTTGTACTTAATCGGGGATGCCAAGTACATCTATCCCAGTTTTTTGAATAACTTGTCTCTTCCAGATATGCCCTACTTGCAATGGCTTCTTATTCAACATTCCATTCTTTGCCAAGTATTAATTTCCCTCTGTCGTCCAAAAGTTGGGGTTTAAGGTGCTTTCATTGCAATGTTCCTGACCCTTTATCTAAAAGTGGAGGGATTCATTTTATGTCACAATATCCATGGTAGGGGAAAAAATTTCAAGTATGTTGTGACTGGTATTCTCCTTGTATTCGATCATCTGGTTGGTTGAAAAGCCTGTCTAAAGATTTGTATGTTGAACTTCTTTTCTTTATTACAATAAATTGGAAGAAACGTCCAACCCAGCTGCAAAATGAAAATCTGTTGAGGTACATAACTTATTCGGCCAACGCGGCTCTGTCATGTGCATCAAATGCTGTAAAACGCACCAACACAGATTTGGCAAGTGTATCAAATGCTGCAGATCGCATCAGAATATATCTTTCCTCATAGCGGTGGCAGGTATGGAGGCCCATAGAAAGATCTAGAATGTTCAGAGGTGATGCCAAATATGTGGAGTCTACAACCACATCCAAAGGAAACCGAACAAACTTTGACAAAGAACATGGATTTCTGTCACGTCGGTTACCAGACCCACATGTAGCTCATCAAACTTTGAAATATAAACTTTTGTAGTGATAATATGTCATTTTATCCACCCATACATTTTTTGTTACCCACCTCTGGTTACATTCGCAAATGGAGTAATATTTCACGTCATTTACGAACATGACAGGCCATTTTTGCAAGGAACTATAAATGCGCTGCCCTCGAGGAACACAAATTCTTGTGGGATCTACAGAATTCGATACACTTGCCAAATCTGTGTTGTTGGAAGAAGATATATACTTCAATGCAAAACTATTTCACACGTGACATGAAAATTCATTACAACTCCCAACAAGAAAACAAATAAGTTCAACAAACAAATCTCCAGGAAGCCTTTTCAACCAACCAAAGCATCGAACACAGGGAGAACACCAACTAGAACATACTTGTTCTATTTTTTTCCTCCTCTCCAAGTTTCTCTTCTATAACACAGTTTTTTTTTTACTGAAATCTCACGTCACATAAAACCAGTCTCTCTTCTTTCAGCTGGGCCTCAATCACATTTCTAAGTTGTCTTACGTGTCCATGATCAAGAACATTAGAATGAAGGCACCCTAAAGCGAAACTCTTTGATGATAGAGAGAAATGGCGATAAGTATTTAAAACAAACGCTAGATGATCTTCCGTAGATTTTCTGTTACTTTGTTTTAATGACATATGTTCTCGATATTTTCAC
>JASDQU010281177.1:0-14704 GCA_032191745.1 Picea mariana
GCTCATGTGGCCAAATACACTTCGATCAGAACCATCATAGCTCTTGCAGCTAAGATGAAGTGGAAGCTCCACCAGATGGACGTGAAGACAGCTTTCCTAAACGGTTTCATCGAAGAGGAAGTGTATATAGAGAAACCTCAAGGATTTGAGGTTGAAGACAGGAAGTCTCATGTCTGCAGATTGAAGAAAGCCTTATACGGATTGAAGCAAGCTCCTAGAGCTTGGTATGGCCGTATAGATAGTTTCTTGACGAGCTTAGGCTTTACCAAGAGTAAATCAGACTCTAACCTCTACTTCAAGATCATGAACGATGAGCCAGTAATATTACTGCTATATGTGGATGACTTATTCTTAACTGGAGAAGAAAATCTCATCTCTGAATGTAAAAAGAGACTTGCCTCGGAATTTGAAATGAAAGACCTTGGCCTAATGCATTATTTCTTAGGTCTTGAGGTATGGCAGAGTCCTGAGAGGATCTTCCTTAACCAAGGGAAGTATACAGTCGAAATCCTGAAGAGATTCGACATGTTGGAGTGCAAGCCCATGAATACACCCATGAATACAAGTCAGGCCAACACCGGCCAATTGAGGCTTCTTACAATGGGGTACCTCAAGTCATTAAAAAAGCTTCATCAATTACAACCCTAATTCCTTTACCAGAATTAGATTGCAATGCACAGACATGCATGACCTCGACATAGTCATGAAAAAACATGCAAATACATGCATGACCTCGACATAGTCATGCAAAGACTCACATCAAATACCATGGGAAAATACCATGGGCTCGTAAAGCACCAACAGTAAACCCAACAATGATCAAATCAAGGTTATCTTAACTACTCTTTTTCCGAGTCAAGATTAACCCAACAAAAGGGTCAACAAAAGACAACACTAACTATTTTGGTGTTCAAAACTCCACCAAAAAAAGCATAAAGCAAAACCTAAAAAATACACAAGGGATAGTTTTGAGGCCAACAGATGCCTTTTGAAGACCAAAGAAAATGAACTCAGCATCTTGGAACAAGATTTATATATCGAACAAGGTCAAGATGGTCACATCGTTAAAAAAGGTCTCCACCATGAAAGTGTATATGAGCATAAACTTGATCACTTATGAGGAAGCGGATGATCAGTTACAAGCAAAGGAGTCTTTCAACAAAGAAACCGACAAGGAAAAGGAAACATTATGCACAAGTTTACAAAAAAAATTGTTTACAAATGAAGGACGATCGACCAATATATACAAATTTGGGTCGAAAGGCTCACTTTCACTATGCAAAGAGTTATGATAAGGTAGAAAGGTATAAGATGAATTGGAGGCTGGGAGTTGGAGGCGTGACACTACAAATTGATAACTATACAAACTCAAGGAATAAGTTCAAGCTTGTTCGAAAAAATTACTAGAATGCAAGCCATAGAAACCATAGTTGACCAAGCAAGGAGACAACAAGGATCAAATTAAAGAAACAAACAATAACTCCAACCAATGACATACATTGGTTTTGATCAAACAATCCAGCATAGCCAAGAGGATACCAAGCGATCCATGATCAAATAGTGTTGGTGTGAAAGCACCCAAATTTGTAATCAATACCCACAAGTATAAGGGAAATCATGTAATGTAAATAAAACTAATCAATTTTGACCCTATCAAAGAGGTTGACAAATTGGGCACTTGATCAAAGTTGACCTTTTCAAGCAACCACTCAACTATAAACACAGAGGACATGAAATTTAAATAGGTTATACGTTATTATCTTATGAATGCCCCTGTGCATTGTTACTCTATAACATTGATATGCACTTTCAATAGTGGATTTTCCTCTCATGCACAATTTGTTTCCCACTATAACCTTCGATGTCTCTTGGTGGCGATATTTATTAGCACGGTTGGATCATGGTAATGGTATGTTTTTCCCTCGAAATGTTGATTTCCTAAATAATTTCCTCTTTGTTTAGTCAAGTTAAGAGTGCAAAGTTTTGTGAGTGTTGCTAAGTTATTTCCAATTGTGCATTAGTTTTTGGGTATGTTAGGCATAAAATCTTTTAGTTATTTATTGAATGTTGAGTCGACGCTTGGTCAAGAAGTTTGGTACACTTCTATTTCAAGTTCGGGTTGTTACAAAACCCAACAATCCTTATGACACAAGATATTCCCTTACATCATTGATCTATAAACTCCCTTGGATATTCTAATGGATAGTTTGTCAGAACAGACCTACTTGATGTCTTACAGTATGTTGATGTTTTACACTCAATTTTGTTGGGATTACAACAATTATAAGCTCATTGTGAAGGATTTAATATTCAATATACTATCAAACTATGTTATTTGTATGTTCAATATACAACCATGACAATGAGGCAAAGCTATATTGTGTAGAATTTTATACGTGCTTCAATATTCAAACAATGAAGGACTACATACATAACATGATTTAAAAATTGCAATGAAATAGAAGCTGCAACAAATACATTATTTAGCACACATATTTACCCTAGAGAAACCCATGAAGGAAAAACTCCAACCATAAATAAAGATTTGTTCCTTTTACTTATTCTCTTCAAGTTTACAATGCAAACTACAAAGAAATTTAACTCACTAGGGAGTAACTGTACACTTTGAATTTCTACAAACTTTTACAGGGTTTCCCTTCTTTCTTGGTTATATTCTACTCTTTATCCTCCTTTTTTCGTTTTTCTATGAAACAAAAAACAAAAGACCCCTTTCTCCTCTTGACGTTGTGGTTTTAATTCCATCTCTTAGTTTTTAAGGTTAGGGTTGTGGATACCCTCCCTCCGATTAGGATTAGGGTTTTGGATCCTCTAAAATCTTCTTGGAAGTACATAAGTGGCTAACTCCACAAGTGTGAATAATGTACAATGTTGGTGTGGCTTCCACTTGGCAATGTGGTGCTCAAATCAATTGTCCACTTCATGAGATGATAACTTTCTCATGAAAACTTGAATTAAGGGGTTTTATATATTGTCGGAAAATATATTGACGACTCTACTCCATGATGAGCCAAGTTGTTCCCCTTCTCATTGTTTTGGGTCCCATTAAATATTGTTTCAAGCGTAAAATGGTCCCCAAAAGTTCAAGACTTAAAATTACTAAAATTTGGGGTCTATCTTGAGATGGCCTCTGACATTACCATAAATCTAATTATTTCCACTTCATAAGGTGCCAGTAAGGAAATAAAGATATACTAATTATTCTCTTATCATACCTCCCCATTTTAATAAGCTTTTAGTCCCCAAAAGATTTAATTTTGAAAGATATGAAGAAAACTTCTCACCTCTCTCCTAAAAGTTTTTAAAATTTCTATTATACTTCCTCATTATTACTTCTCTTGAAAGTGGTTTCTTATGAAGGCATCTTGCTCCCAATTTGTTGTTTCATCTCTTTTGATCAAAGTTGCCTTGAAATTGATTTGATTCCCTACTAAATAACTACCCCTACATGTTGAATTATTGTAACTTCGAAGAATATTCTAATTATATTTAAGTTATTATCTTATAGATCAAATCCCCTTTTGTGGATTGATCATGTCAGGTCTTGTATAAGATCAAATCCCCTTTTGTGGATTGGTCAAACCATATTTATATGGTGGTATTTGTAAAGTCGACCCCTAGTGTTTATAAAGTGGTTTTAACCACTTCTAGAAGAAGTCGACCCTACCATGTGAAGAGACATAACCATAGCACCTCCTCAATAGTATTTATATGTGAGGATGGTGCCTCACTTACACACTCTCACACTCACTAATCCAGTATGCATATATTGAAGGAAGTTGTACTTGCAGGAGGAAGGAGAAGAGAGGCACATGCTCAGTCTTAGTTTATTCTTTGTGTTTTGGTCTTAGTCTTGGCATTGTATTGGCAATCTATTATTGAGGAAGTTTTGTTGGGTTTTCTCCCCCATGAGGGTTTTCCAGGATAAAATGTTGTGTACCTTGTGATTGTGTTTCTTTCAGTGATCATCTTTATGTTGTTGTTTTGAAAATGCATTGAATGCTCATGTAATTTAGAAATAACCTAATAACATCATTAAAACTTAACACTACCATGTTCTCGCCTTGGAATATAACTAGAATGCCACATTTTTGGAATCCTCTACATTCCATATATTGGTCATCATGGAATACATAATAATAATAATAATACCCTAATTTAAGGTCAAACCCTAGCCCGACGCCAAATTGATGTATGTTCCCCCCTTATTCGCAAGACCCCACACAACAATATATATCATAATGCATCATTTACCCCATCTGCAATGCTTATATCCTTCCAACTACAATATACCAAAAACATTGGTTTCTCATAGCATCATCAAGATGGCTTGTAGTTTCTAATTGTTGGGGATTGGGTGTACCCTGATACGAAACAGATAAACAGAATTGTAGATAATCGAAGAGGAATAAGTTTCAAACATAAAAGGTGGTGTCTAAAGACATTGTTACAAAACTTAAGCACAACACATTGTGATCAAAACATCACAAAGTATGTTGGACATCTTGTGATCAAAAAGTATGTTGGACAACACATTGTGATCAAAACATCAATTTCCTTGGTCAAGAAGATATTTTCCACATATAACCATCAGTGGTTAGAGTTGACTCTGTCAAATCTGTGTTGTCTAGTCAACTCGACAAGGATGCTCGACCCGATCGTCCATGTGTTCAACTCATAGTCGATTTCTCAGTTGGTTGATCCACCAACCAACTGTATTTGATAGTTTGTCGATTGTACGACTGACGGGCTTATCGACTACTCGACCGACTGATGTAGAGATCTGTTCGATCACCCGACTGATTATTTCCAGATGTAGGCTTACCGACCAACCAAATGATTCCAGGAGAAGTGTGATGAACCATCAGAACTTGATGTTCCAACACCCCCCCCCCATCAGCACACAACTCTAGATATTTAGGAGGTGAAATTATGTCAATAGGACACCACCCCATAATTGTATATTCCTAAATCCCAAGTATCATACAGAACTTGATAAACCTAGCTTCAAATAATGGCTTACTGAATATATCAACTACCTGATCATATGTTATACAATAGAAAAAAGAGACATTGTTCTCATGAACCAACTATCTCAAATAGTGAGCATGGAGTTCAACATGCTTCATTTTATTATGGGCAACAGGGTTTTTAACAACTTGAATGGAACTTTGATGGTCACAGTAGATGGTAGTTGAGGTATGGAAAGGAAATCCAAGTTCATCTAGAAGTTGGCGACTCCAAATTGCCTATGTACCACCTACATCAAGAATGCCACGGTATTTTGCATCTATAGTCAACAAGGAGACGACCTTTTGTTTCTTGCACGACCAAACCAACAATTCAGTGTTGAAGCGAAACACAGCGAGAAGTGGACTTCCAATCATCACTTTCGCTAGACCAGTGGGAGTAGGTGAAGCCAACCAACGAATATGAACTTAGACAATATTGGATACCAAAATGAGTGGTACCTTTGAGAAAACAGACAATTCATTTGACTGCTTTCATGTTCCTTTCTTTGGGATCTTGCATAAATCAAGAAAACGCGCTAATGGCAAAGGATATGTCAAGTCAACTGTGAGTAAAATAAATGAGATTTTCAACTAATTTCAATAGAGTGTAGCATCGAATTCGGGATTTTGACAGGTTTTGCTCAGATTTACTCTGGATTGAAAAGCAGTAACACAGGCCTGACAATATGTCATCTTAAAACGTGTCAAAAGATCCATTACACATTTAGATTGAGAAATGAAAAAACCATCAGATAATGGTAATACTTGAAGACCCAAAAAATAATGCAAAATGCCAAGATTTGTCATGTCAAAGGAGTCAGCAAGTTAATTCTTCAATCTAAGAATGAGATCAGTGTTATTGTCGGTTATGAAAAGGTCATCAACATATATAACAATAATCAAAGTTTTTCCATGAGTATGGAATACATATAATTTGTGATTAGATTCGCAATGTTTGAAACCAAGTTGAAGAAAGAAACTGTCTATCTTAGCATATCAAGCTCAGGGAGCTTGCTTCAAACCATAGAGAGACTTCTTGAGTCGAAAAACTAGGTTAGAATCTGTCACAAAACCAGGAGGTTGTTTCATGAAAATTTCTTCAAATAGTTCACCATGAAGAAAGGCACTCTTCACATCCATCTGATGGATCTGCCATCCGAATTGAGCACCAAGAGAAAGAATCAATTGAACAGAGTTCATCTTCGCAACGAGGGAAAAGGTATCAGTGTAGTCGATGTCTTTGTGTTGAGAAAATACTTTCGCAACCAAGCGAGCTTTATGATGCTCAACAACACCTTCGGAGGAAAATTTGGTCTTGTAAACCCATGGACAATTCACAACATTCTTTCCTTATGGTCAAGGAACTAAATCCCAAGTGTTATTCTTTGACAAAGAATCTAATTATGTTTACATAGCCTGCTCCCATTCTAGTTGTCATTGTGTGTCTGAGTAGGTAACAGGATAAGAATTTTTAAGTACATGAGTCATCAATGCAATGTTAGCATGTTGCTTCTGACTCTGAGTTTGTCGGCCTAAATAAATACCACCAACATCAGCTCCAACAGCTTCAATGTTCTTGGTAGCCCATATGGGTAGACAAGAAAGGGGTGAATTGTTGTTCACTGCAAAAGGTCGATTGGAAGTCTTAACAATTTCAGTCGACAGAGATGGCAGACTAGTCAAAATATATATTGACTTACCAGTAGACTCGGAGGTTGACGATCTAGGAAAAAAGACAAAACAATTTGATTGTTTAGTGGAAGGACTGGAAAACGGAATAGGAGAACCAGAGTCAGAAATAACATCAATGTGATCATCTTGTAACAATCCAAAGGAGACATTCAACAACTTGATGCCAAAAGACTTCTCATCAAACCATATAGTTCATCTAATAATGATTTTCTGTTCGACGGGATCAAACAATCGATAGGTTTTAGACTCTTCAGAGTAGCCCATCATGATGCAAGCATGACTCTTTGCATCCAACTTCTTTCTACAATCATCATAAATGTGAGCCCAGGAAACACATCCAAACACATAGAGGTGGTCGACTAAGGGATTTCTTCCACACCATCGTTTCACTAGAGTCACCAAAGGAACAACTCAAGTCGAGATGCGATTGAACAGATAGTTTTCACAATAGACAACTTCATCCTAGAAGCGAGGAGGAAAATCTTTGGCATGTAAAAGACATCTATCCATTTCAACTAACAATCGATTCTTGTGTTCTGCAACGCCATCCTGCTAAGGTGTATGAGGAACCGACCAATTCCAGTCAATACCAGATCGAACCATGTATTCTTCAAAAGGTTGATTTACATACTCGCCGCCATTGTGTGATCTTGGGCACTTGATGGGTCAACCACATTGATTTTCAGCAAAAGCTCTGAATTCTTTGAACTTTTCAAAGAAAATATTATTGTTCTTCAGAAAATAAACCAAAGTGAAATGAGAGAGATCAATGAAAGTCAAGATATACCTTGCACCTGCTAAGGAAGGTAGATTGACATAGTAGAGATGATTGTGAACCAACTCAAGGAGGTTTTGTGCTCATCATGCTTTGTCGGAGTCAAAGGGTGCCTGATGATGCTTTCCAAGCACACACCATTTACAGACTCTATCAAGGGGAAAAACTTTAGATAAACCAACAACCATATTCTGAGTTTTCATTGACTGCAAACTTTTAAAATTTTGGTGTTTGATTTGTTTATGTCAAGTTTGACTATGTTCATTAGTGTGAGCAACAAGAGCAGTCGGTTCGAGTCATGTAACAAAATTTATACAAACTGTACTTCAAATAGAGAAACCCTTTGATGACAATCAACCAACCTTTCTTCAAATCTCGAACAAAGAACCGATCTAGTCAAAAGTCCACAATTTTACTTGTCTGTGTTAATTGAGAAACCAACAAAAAATTGGTGCTAAAGTTCAGTTCGTGATATACGTTGACAATTCTCCCATGTCAACGAGAAACATCACCATGACTAGCAATATCAAGAGAAAAATCATTAGCAACATAAATCTTCCTCTCCACGACTTCATCTAAGGAGGTGAACAAGGAAGTGTACTTAGCCATATGATGAGTGCACCCAGAGTCGACTACCCATTCGTTCTACACAAAATGAGATAGCAAGGTTTGAGAAGTTCTTACTTGGAAGGTGAAATTATCAGTGGGTCGGCAAACAGTTGACATGTCTCCTTCAAGGCATTTAACCTTATCCTCTAGTTTGTCTCGCTTCTTATAGCAAACATTTTCCACGTGTCCAATATTTCCATAGTACTGGCATATCTTCTTCCTTCGACTCTGGCAGGGTGCATCTGTCTGCCATTTAGGTTTCTCGTCGAGGCATTCATGTCTCTGTATAGGAGTATCCAACCATTCTCTTTCCTTGTGATTCGACTTGCCCTTTCCCTTGAGCAAGTGGGCTTGATGTTTACAACCAAGCTTTCCTTCATCAAGCAATATGTGTTGATCAGTGATCAATAGGCAACATAAAGCTTCAAACGTGTAATCCTTACCATCTTCCTTGTGTGCTTGCCAGTTGGTGTGGAAAGTCAAAACGAACACATTGAATGGTGTTCTCAAATTCATCAGGACCAACTTGATGAGTTGTTCGTCTTTCTTCTGATAATTCTTTCCACATTAGCCCAATTTTAACTGTAGTTCCTTCACAAGCGCTAAATAGTGCTCTATTTTGTCAGAAGAATGAGGATCAAGAGAAATCAACTCTTTCTCCAATTGCATGACGTGGATTTCATCAACTCTATCGAACAATGAATCACAACCTTCATATGCTACCACAGTCATTTACTCTTCAATAAGGTTTCCATGTCTGGTGTCCATACCACATAATTTGATCCATTCAAAATTATGGGATCAGTCTTCAAATCCATCTTCGATATCTAGACAGATCATATCTATTTTCACAAGTTATAGTTTGCAAATCATCAGCCTAGAGTCAATCACACAACATATCAAACTCAACACAATTTGTGGACAATGGGCAAGGTCACAACCATTCACTCTAATGCTATGTTGGGAATTGGGTATAACATAATACGAAACAAATAAACATAGTTGTAGATAATCAAAGAGAAATAAGTTTCAAAGATAAAAGGTGGTGTCTAAAGACAATGTTACAACACTTAAGCACAACACATTGTGATTAGAACATCACAATGCATGTTGGACATCTTGTACACAACAACGATGATAATAATGATGACCCATCGGGTCTACTATTTATAACTTCAAGATCTAACTAATTTCCTTGGAATCAAAGAGATCTTATCCACATATAATCGTCGGTGGTTAGAGTTGACTCTATCAAATCCGTGATGTTTAGTCAACTCAATAAGGATGCTCAACCCGACCATCCATGCGTTCAACTCATGGTCGATTGCTTGGCTGGTCAATCCACCGATCGATTGTCTTCAATTGTTGGTTGACTGACCAATTGACAGACTTGTTGACTACTTGACCAGCTAATGTAGAGATTCAATCGATCACCTGACCCACTGATTCCATATGTAGGTCGACCGCCCGATCAACTAATTCCAGGAGAAGTGTGATGAACAATCAAAACTTGATGTTCCAACACTAACAACCTCTCTATACTACTATTTTTTAAGAGTGATTCGATTGTGACCCATATAAGCCTATGTTGTAGGAAACACCACTTCAAGTGTCGTACCAGGTGCATTTTTGCACCAAAACACGTGTGGTACAACCTTGAAACACATTGCCAACCATACAAACACGTCCACATAGGAAACATGTTTTCGAGCCATACCAACATCTGTTCGACACATTTCCAACACTAAATCTGCCTATTTTGACTTGGTTTGACTCATTTTTTTACTAAGTTTGGCCAAACCTGCTGGCAAGTAAAAGTTGAACTTTCGTTTACAATTTTCCTTTATCTTTCTGTTTTATCCTTTTATTTAAATTTTCAAAATTACCATTAATTGTTTCACAATGTTTGAGAATGGTTCCAACCTCATTGGACTTCATATGGAAAAAGTAGAATTTTGTATCCCATTCAAAATTCGATTGATTTTAACAATTTTCAGGATTCCAATGTTTTCATTGGATTCTATCACGTATGAGGGTATGGGATTGGCATTTAATCAAGAGCACCAAAGTAGAGTCAAAGGATTGTTGGGATTGTTGACTGATATCCATAGAGGATCAAAGTAGAGTCAAAGGATGATACTAATGATGAGGATCCCAATAATAAGCGATGGTGTAACATTGCTTGTCATTTATTTTGGTCATTTAAATGTTCTTACTCATTTATTCATAATGCTTTCTTTCAAAATTTCAAAATATATATATATATATATATATATATATATATACTGTGAAACTCCGGATTACTCATTATCCCTGATTGTAGTCATATGCTTGTCTCAAAGATTAAGTCATGCATGTTTAAATTATTTAAAGATTAAGTCATGATTGTCTCAAAGATTAAGTCATGCATAATAGATATATATATCCTATTTCCAAATTTTTTGGGGTCGTGTTTCCAACGCGTTTCACATTTCAGTGTAGGAAACTTGTACTCGTTTCTCATATCTTGCAACTTAAATATAAACAATAGTCATGTCATACAGACCAGACATAAAGCCAAGCTAACTACGCTACGTTTTGGAGTCCGATAGGACGTTTCGGGCACCGAGCTCCATCCCGTAGAACGCCCAGCCGGTCGTCAACATTTTCCGGCCATCGATTTTCCGTTTGGGTCTCTTTCGAACGCTGTCTCCTTTAGCAACGCCATCTCCGTTTACCGATTGTTGAATTTCAAATTCAAATTTTAAACGCCCGCCTCCCTGTTTGGACCATATACGGGCACAGTTATGGAGAAATATACGGGCGTCGACTCCACCTTCTTCGTCCCGAAGCCAGCCTGCCTGAACGCCTTCGACATAATCTCCCTCTCGCCCGGCTTCAATCTCTCTGGGCTGTTCAAAGATGATGTCTTGAAGCAGGAGGAGGAATCAAGGTTCACGTCGACTCAGCCGGCGTCGAGCATAATGTCGAAGCTGGAGGAGATTGCAAGTCTGTTTTGTTTCAGCTTTAAGAAGTCGAAGGACTTCAAAATGAAGTTGCAGGGGTCGGAACAGCGGCGGAAGGGGAAAATCCAGAACCACCACAGCAGTCCAGAAAACCGCGCACCGAAGTCGCAGCAGTTCAAGGGAGTCCGACAGAGAAAATGGAGGAAATGGGTGTCGGAAATTCGAATACCGAACTCCAACAGCAGAATTTGGTTGGGCTCCTACGATACCCCGGAAAAGGTTGCCCGCGCCTACGACTTTGCTGCGTATTTTCCAGTCTACCCACCAATTTTCCAGTCTACCCACCGAAAATTCCTGACGCTCCGTTTCTAACGCGGCCGCAAAATTATCTTAAACTATAAAAAAATTTATTTTAAAAATAATATAAAATATTACTTTTATTAATACATCATAAAGTCATTCCTGGAAGATATCATTACAATTATCTTACAACTATAAAAAAATAATATATATTTTAAAAATAATATAAAATATTACTTTTATTAATACATCATAAAGTCATTTCATATAAAAAAAAATTCTTTTAAAAATAATATAAAATATTACTTTTATTAATACATCATAAAGTCATTACATATCTGTATGATATCATTATAAAACTTGGTATATACAATTTGAAAATATCTATATTACATTTAATAGTATTTATATATTTTTTAATATATAAAATGGATGATGATGATTTACTAAGACCAAAGGATAAGTGATTACTTGCAATTCTTTAGAATTTTGTTTCTATACTAGAAAAGCAACAAGAGAAGTTTTCCAAGATCACCATAGTTTTGTTGAGTTAAGAAGTTAGGAAAGTTGGTAGTGTGACAAATATTTTGAAAATGAGATTTGGGTATAGACTTGACAATCTAAGAGAAAATGTTTTTCTTCTTCAACCTTCTTAGTGTCATAAAGGTGACACACTCTTTCATCCCAAGGATTTTTAGGAATTGACCAGCCTAGTTTCACTATAAACTAATGACAATTTGTTTTTATCTTAGTAGTGCTTATTTATTTTTTTACACTTGTCAAAACAAATAAATTGATTACATCCTTATAATACTTTAAAAGATATAAATAATTTATTAAATATAATTTAAAATAATTATATTTAATTTAGTATTATTTATATATTTTAAAAATATAAAATATAATTAAATAAGTGTAAATTTCATAACCAATCTCTTTAAAATTCAATGCATGTTTACATATTTAATAACCATTTCAATATAACATTAAACCACAAAATTTATTATGAATATAATAATACTAAAGATGTTTGTTATCAATTTTGTTTTATTATGAATATAATAATACTAAAGATGTTTGTTATCAATTTTGTTATTGGTGTTTTTCATTCAATGTGAAGGAAGGAATATAGTTGAGATTAAGAATGAAATCATCATTTGTATTAAATTTAGAAATTTTGGTTTTTTAGATAGAGTTGTTGTAGTTGATATTAAAATGAGGAATTAAGGTAGGAAAACAGTTGAGATTAAGAATGAAACCATCATTTGTATTAGACTTAGAAATTATGATTATGGTTTTTTTTAGATAGAGTGGTTGTAGTTGATATTAAAATTAGGAATTATTGTTGATAGTAAGGTTTGCATTTCTAGGTTTTGATTCATCTCGAAGTATATATTTTGGATGAATTTGATCCTTAAAAATTTACTAAGTATCATTTTTAATTTAGAGAACTTACTATCAAGAAGACTACAAAGTTACATGAGGATTAAGGTGAATACAAATAAAGTAACATGTTAAATAATGAAAAAGGTTAATAGTAAGAAAGTAATAGTATCATTATGTAATGACCACTCTCAATACTTATTCTTCATCTTATCTTTTACCCACATGTGCTAGCTAAATCTCATTTATATGGATAAGAAAAACTAAGTCTAATTGCAAGACTATTCAAAACTTCAAGATATATAATATCTCGGTAAAGGTCATAATCTTACTTTGTCTCTCCAATATTAATAGTTTTTTTCTCCAACCTTTTATGTTCCCTCATAATTATGTTTACATTTTATTGCATGATTTTGAATTTAATGCTTTGTATATGTCAATGCATATTATATATCGTAAGATTATATATATCTTAACATTCTATATATCTTAATATTATATGTTTTAATGTGAAAATACTAATAGATAAATCACACCCGAGCAAACAAAGTATAGTACTTCAACCTATAATGTGTATTTTGAATTTGGTTTTCAATGTGTTATTGCTAAAGTCATTTCACTTGATAAATTTCACTATCTCATACTTCATATCAATATACATGATTAATTTCCTTCATATCATTTATTCAATTAATGCACTGAATCATTTTAACTAACTATAATAAATGCACACTATTTTTTTTATGTTATATCACTGTTAAAATTAATACAACTACCTTATTCAATCACTTTATGCATTGATTTAAGTGATGATACATTGGAAAATGATTGAATCAGGTAGTTGTATTATGTCGGTATTTAAATCAATGCAACTAATTGCTCTAAACATGATCTGGATTGTGTTGAGAACAAAATGAAGGAAGATATATAACCAAGAAACGCACAGAGATATTGCAAGGAACACAGAGATACAGTAATACAAAATTTCTATTAATGAATGAAATGTACATGAACTGTAAAAATGAAGAGATAAATGAACTCGCTAGAATGGTGGTGCTTATCTCTGAGAAAAGATGTGACGACTACACTCATTCACAAGAAAATGTTTTTACAATGAGGCTCGAAAGGCCTTACATAAAGCATTAATGAGAAAACCCTAACCCCAAAAGATGAAATGTCAAAAGGCTTGTGGGCCCCGATGTAACCCTCAAAGATGAAACTCCAAAAGGTTTGCGGGCCTTGATGGGGGTAGTTAATACTTCAACTTCATGAGGGTGTAAATTTTGCATATGATCTACATTTGGAGTGCTCGATATACCGTCGGAAAGGTTTAGCCGAGGATTACACATTATTAGTGGAATTGTAACACCCATGTTTCCCCCAATCTGTAAATATAATTAATATCATGACCAAAACTATAAACAAGCTTGTTATGTGATTATTCAAAGGCAATGGACCTTTGATAAATTACATATTGCAAAATTTGGTTATTATTGCAACAATAAAATGTTGAACTACTGTTGAAGGGATGGCCTTCACAGGTTACGATATCATGAGAGAAATGGTGCAAGAGGGAAGCTATTACTGGTTAGAATAACCCTGCCACGAAGTACCCTATCAAATTAAAACAAATGCAGACCCTGAACTGTCCTCAACCTAGAAATTTTATTACCAGTCAGGCTGGTAGTTGGGTAGTCCCCTTCAAGAATCAATGAAGGAATGGGAAAAGTACCCACCGAGAAACTTCGGACACGACCCATGAGGTCTTGAGGAAGAATACACGAAAATAAGGGAGGAGGACAATATAGAGGGGAGAGAAGACATAGAAAGAGACACGCGGTTGGGGGGGAATATTTTTTTTTTAACTAAAACAAGTAATTTTATTTGATAATTGAAACCGGTTGGGCCTAAGCCAAATCAACCATCTTTACAAGGGAACAAATTCTCGCTTAACTTAAGTACAACATGTC
>JASDQU010281179.1:1028-14664 GCA_032191745.1 Picea mariana
GGGTCTCTATAGGATTTACTGTAACAAAGCCATTACGAGTTATGAAACCGTCCCAATCATCACCAAGTGCTTTCAAATGATGAACTAACAGTAACTTAATCAAACCATGGTGAAATAAGTTGGAATCCAAGTTCTTCCTTTTATATCTCTTTGACATTTTATACAAACTTCTTAGCAGGTAAAACAACATGTTTAAATGAAAGCCAATAAAATGCATGAGCAATCGTATGTGGTAAAGGAACACCAAGCCAAAACGACCTTCATAGGTGACAAATTGTCTTAAAATCGCCAACAAACCATGCCATCTAACCTTGAGTAAGGAGATCGGAATACTTTTGTCACATCATTGAATTTTTCGGGAGGTGACGAACAAACTCCAGGGTATTTCGTCCAACTTGGAATTTTTAAACCACCTTTGACTAGTGAGAGGAAGCTTTGTTGCTTCACTCAGAAATTCTTTGGCGATATCCAACTGCATATCACCTACCTTGGTTATGTATCCATCAAATGTAAGGGAAAATTCTTTGGCTACTCGCAAGTTATAACCCTGGAATTTCTCAATAAACATATCCCAACCCTGGCTCTTAAGATCCTCACTCGCATCATCATACAACAATAAAGTTTGGAAACCATTTGGGTCAAAATGGACGACATGGGCTATAAGGGTTTGAACAGATGGTAATAGGAGCGACCCGAACTCACTGTGGGCTTAAGAGGTAGCAGAAATAGAGGAAAGTCTAAGCCAAAAACAAAGGAGTAAAACTCACACCAGTGTGATCATAATGTGAGCATAAGGGTTTTACACACGAAATTTGGGCAGTTCTGGTGATGAACATTTTGGAAACAGAGTGTAACACTAGACCTTGATCTGCCATGAGAGGCCTGTCACTTCAAATTGCCAGCTAAAAATGAGGTACAGTGTACGATCATAGTGTGTTTAATTCCCATGAAATGCAATGGGTATTCTTGATTTGCAAAGGTTAGGAGATGATGCGTTTTTACAATCCAAATGTAAATCAAAAGTTTAAAATCAAAGTTGATTTACCAAGAAATTTAAATGAACAAGCCTATAGTCCATATGCCAATCGATTCTTGGTATACAAAGGATCCAAAATATAATCTTACAATCCAAGAGCAACAGAAAGTAAGTGTTTCATTGATATATGATAAGCTCAAATCAAAACAACATTCATTAAAAGAGGTGTAAGCACATTGACCCTTTTAAGGACCAAGCCTTAGATAAAATTGCAATACGATTTAAAGTTTTAATGCTTCATTCATGCTTTCAGTCATGAATGAAGCATGAAAATGCAAGATAAAAATAAGTAGGAACAATCAAAACACCCTTTTTACAACCGAATAGTCACCTTCAAATAGCAATATTTACAGGATGAGGCGTAGGCATCTACAGGAATTGTCATTTGTCACTTTAAAAAGAAAAAATTATGTAGGGCTGCCAACAATGACGACTTATTGAGAGAAGCAATTATCTTTGTATCATCGACGAGTTCATGTTAGGACTACTTAGAATGGTTACAAATAAAAGAACTAGTGAAGGACGTCATACATATCAATCAAATTTCAACAATCATTACACAGTCCAGCTTCAGATATCTTCCTATTCAAATGAAATCTGGTGACAAATTTTAATTACGAGAGAAATGATATTTAAGGCAATGGCTCTAATACTGTTGACATGGCCATTGCTGCCAGTAGGTGTCTATAGCCTCGACAGGGATGTCAATTACCCCACTTTGTCGCCTCTACCCTGTCCAAGAATTTTCAGTACAAATGAAGGGTATTTATGATTAATATCGAAACTTATTCTTGATAATTTTCTTGAACCTAACATCGCTTCGCTGCCAGCGGGCCTGTTCAGTACCTCGACGAAGTTTCCTTGGCATCATGCATGCATTTACCCACTGCCAGCAGACCTTTTCAGTATCTCGACGGGTTTACAAACACTTCCCACAACTCTCGAGAAATTATTCACAATATGACATAAATTTAATGATATTCAAAAGAGCGGGGTGATGCTGAAAATTTCAGTTTTTAGAACACTGGACATTTTCTAGCCTTTATTTTTTTTGCTTGACAACCTTCATTATGATCTGAAATTAGTTTTCTGATGAAACTAATTCTTTGAGGATTGGAGGGCATACTTGAGCTGCTTTCTTTAAAATCAGGGATAGCGTAAATAGATTTTATGATGGTCGTGTCTGCTCATAATTATAAAGTGAAACCAGGAAACCTATCCTGAACAAAAAGTTTCTTCAACTAATCTGCATTTGAACAAGTTACAACATTGATGTTCTGAACGACCTTAAATTTTGCTTCATCATGAGGCATTCTGGTTTCCCTTCACGAACTAAAAGGTTTCATAGACATAAGCTTATCCAGAGATAAACAAAAACAAACAAAACAAAAAGAACCAAAAAGCAGAACACAAAATGAAAACAAAAAAATATTTACAAAGGTGGGTCTGAAATTTATCAGGAAAAATACCTCTTGATAGCTTGGCCATTCATTAGGAAGGTGTCTGGCTGTCCCTCCAAACTCTGTAGGCAGAAGGAGCTGGGACCTAGTTTTTCAGCGATTATGAAAGGCCCCAACCACAGGTTCTAGAACTTGGTGTGTTCCCCTTTTCCTTCGTGAGGTTTATCCCACTTGAGAACCAAATCCCCTACCTCTAAGTTTCTATCCGAAGCAGAGTTAGAATCAAACCAACCCTTCAAAATCTGCTGATGCTGATCCAGTATCTCCCTAGCTTGTGCTCTTACTTCTTCTAGTTTCAACAAGTTATTAATTCGACTTTCAAGAGGAGGGCAATCCTCTTCCTGAAATTTCTGCCATAATTGCACAAAGGGAAGCAGAACATGAGAAGGGAGAATCACTTCTCTTCCGTAGATGAGAAATAAAGGAGAATTACCAACAAAGGTTTTCAGAGTCACCCTATCAACCCAGAGTGCATTAAAAAGCGCGTTGTGCCATTTCTTGTATTTTTCAGAAACTGTCCTCTTGATGATCTTGATCAAATTTTTATTCGTTGATTCTGCTAGGCCATTTCCTTGGGGGTAATAACTGGTAGAATACTTAAGTTTGATCCCCTTCTCCAAAGAAAAATCACTCATATCGAGGGACTAAAAGTAAGAAGCATTATCAAAAACCAAACATTCAGGAATGCCGAATATAGTAATGATATTGGTGTCAAGGAAATATATCACCCGATTAGTGTTTACCACTTTCAGCGGTGCAGCCTCGGACCATATGGTAAAATAATCCAATGCTGTAATGATGCATTTATCTGCTGTGAAGAAGTGGGGTTAATTGTCCCAATGATTTCGAGACCCGACTACTGAAAAGGTGAATCTACCAAAACATGCTGCAAAAGAAATGCCGCCTTTTTTACTCGTCCAACAACCTTTTGGCAGATTATGCATTTACAACATAACGCATGGGCATCTTTGAACAATGTGGGTCAATAGTACCCAGGTCTTAATACCTTGTGAGTAGTGGTGTCTCCACCGAAGTGCCAACCAACTACACCTACACGTAGTTCAGATAATACTTTCTCTACTTCATCTCTTTCCAAACAACGCATGAGAACATTATCAAAATTCTTACAGAATAATACGTCATTTACCAACTGGAAAGGTGTAGATTTTAGTCTTAATGCTCTTATCTTTTTTGGATTGAGATGGCGAGGAGAAGAACCGTGTGTTAAATAAAACTTAATATCATCAAACCAAGAATTAGTAACAACTTATGTACAACAGATTTGATTTTCACTATGCTGATTTATAGTTAAGACATTAATTTGACTCTGTCGTTCTTCAACTGAATCAACCACTAGTTTGCATAGGCCTTGACCTCTGACAATTTGTGCAAGGGTTATTTTGAGGTCATAATATTGTAACGATGTCATCCAGTTTGCCCATTTTTCACCCAATTATTTTTGTACTAACAAGTTGCTAACAATAGGATAAAGCACAATGACTTTAGTTCTGGATTTCAGCAAATATGATCGAAAATGTTTCACTGCTTTGAAAACTGCATAAGCCTGTTGATCTACAGCTGGGTAGTTAAGATCTTCTCCTTTGAAAGATGAGATCATGAAGGCAATGGGGATTTCATTGCTTTCAATGTTCTTTTGGGTCAACACAACAACATGAGATCGATCAAAGGCGAAAGTGTAAAGAGTGAAATCTTGTGAGAAATCAGGACTCATCAAGGAAGGGGCTTACACTATGGAATTTTTGATGGAGTCAAAGGATTGATTTTCCTATGGTCCCCAACGATACTGGACATCATTTTTAATTAATTTTTGCAATGGCCTTACCATTTCTGAGAAACTTGGGACAAACCTTCTGACAAAATTAATCTGGCCCTAAAAAGGATTGCATAGATTTTTTGAAGGAGGGGGGAGGAAATTTGGCAATGTCTTGATTTCTTTTGGGATCGATGATCATCCCGTCACTGGATACTATGAATCCGAGAAGTTTTCCTTGTTCCACTGCAAAGATTGACTTCTTAGGGTTGAGAGATATGCCGTACTTGCGACATCATTCTAGGACAGACCTAAGGTGAGACAAGTGATATTTCTTGTTTTTGGAGAAAATAGTAACGTCATCAAGATAGACCACTACAGATTGATTTATGAGACCACAAAAAGAAATATCCATCGCTCTATGGAAAGTGTCCCCGACATTAGTTTAGTGGGAAAGAGTTTAGAAGTGACGTTAGCCTCAAAATTACTTAATCTAGGAATGGAATTGATGTTAAATGCTGAAAATTTGTGCATTAGATTCCATACCTCAGTTTGGTAACTTTTTAGGTGTGGTGATAGGCAATGTATGGAATTTATTACCTGCCTGACCATAATTTCTGAATCACCAAATACCATTAATTTATTTATGTCCATATCTACAGCTTTCCTGAGTCCTTGCAAAAGTGCCTCCTATTTGACAGTGTTGTTGGTGCATTCAAACTCTAATCGATAAGCGATGAAAGTTTTATTACCTGCCAGGTCGATGAGTACACATCCTGCACCAGCTCCTTCTTTGGATTTGGATCCATTGAAGTAAAGTGACCATATCTGAGCTTTGTTGGCAGTGTTTGGCACATTCGGTAAAGCTACTGATTGAGTACATGTCATGAGCTCTAACTGTTGTTACGGATCGGTGATAGGGGAAGTTTCAACCATGAAGTTACCGAAAAAGGTGTTCATTCCATGCATTTCAAGTGAATTAGTGGAAGTAGTAAATGGTTCATTAACATCATTCAAATATGTCACAGTGTGCTTGAGGTAACGTTCACGGTTAATCCTAATTTTGTTTGGCTGTCCATTTTCTGGAAGCCATAAATGCAACCAATCTGTTGCAAAGTAGTCATGTAGTTGCTCGGACCAATACCTGGTCAAAAATAAACCATAGAATTTGGGGATGTCAACAAAAATGATGTCAATAATCTGGTGAACTTCAGAATTAGAAGATAACCTAATGAGCACATTCTTTAGTTCACCAATTACCTTAACATTCGTCCGATCGAGCTAAATAATTTTAAGACTAGAAGGCTGAACTTCTACGTTGATTTTTTGGCAGAGACGGAACAAATGACTCAGTGAATGGATTCGAGAGGGAAAAGATAGGTGAGAAACAACCTTCAGTGTAAATCGTAAAGTTGGTGGGATAAAAACACAAGAAGTAACTCAAGAGCACCGCTGTGGATGAATTCAGATTTTGCTTGAGAGGAAAACGTTTTGTATAAGTGGCGCGAACAAGGGGCGCAATACAACAAATCCATAGGTTCGAAAATTCTTTCTGAAATAGACGATATGAGATATGATATAAGAGATAACATGAAACACATACACAGAGAAAGAGACACAATACATCCGGTTATCACAACTAGAATCTTTTCGTCAAATCACAGGACCTTTGCATTAAATTTTAGTCCAAACTCAGACTACATACAATAGCATTTGTTTCTCAAAATTGCCAACCTACCTGGCTTACATTGAAAAGATGAAATATATAAGCGAGGGTGCCACTTGGGCTGCCCTGCTTTTTAACTGCTAAACCTAGACTAGGAAAAACCGCGCCACATGTGCCATAAACTCTTCGCATGGCACTATCTAAAAATAGGCAACAATCATGTATGTCTACTAACAACCACCTTCAGTTTCACCAGGAGGTCTAATCGTTGGTCAGGATCCGACGTAGGAAAAATGTGTCACTGTATCTCTTGATTGGGCATCCTAGTGAACAGGTGTCTGTCCAAAACTTATTGTCTGCAATGTTGGTTTCACCTTCCATTATGCGCCTATTAGCTGGAGAGCTGTGCGTAGCAAACAACTATTCGATTCTCATGATTGTTATCAAAATGGTGAGATGCTTCAGAGGATGTGTATCACTCAAGACTGTTTTGAAGAAGAATGCCGCCCGCTAAGCTTTCTCTCCTTGTGCATTGGCAAGAGCCACACAGACTCTCTGTTCGGATGCCCCACACTCTCTGGGATGCTCCATGTGCTTTTCCTCTACCAGCCTTTGTGCCTCTCACAGCTAGACAATAACATTCTGAACCTCTTTAAGTTTCCCTTTCAGCCACACCATGTTCCCTTTGCAACTCTGTGTAGCTGATGCCTTCACGGTTTTTGTCGCTAGCTGTCGTTTTAATTCCCTGTTCTCCTGATAAAGCTCGGTAATAGCCAGCTTTGATTTTTTCAGCTACTGAGATGGCATTTCCTCATTTGTTCCCGTGGCTTCTGCATTCCTTTTTCTGATCTTGCAATCTCGACTCAATTTCCCAGCAAGCTCTAGCCTGGTGATGCGCCTAAGTCATCCTTTAGCTGCCGGTCCGATGCGCGGTCTTTCTATAATTCGAACCTTCATGATATCTTCATTCTTTCTCGGCTTGCCCCTTCTTCGAGGCAACTGCTGTTTGGAGGAAGAAGCTCCTGTTGTCTCCCTCTTCTGTATGAATTTCTCTATTTCAGCTGTCCCATGTCTTAAACCAGTCTCTTCTGTAGGTGAAAGAATGGTTTCTTCTACATATTTGGGAATAGTAGCTGCAGGCGCGAAGGAATCCTAATCTCTTTGATATTCATACCTCGCAGTTCTTCCGCTCCGCGTGCCCTTTCCTGTATTTTGAGAAACCGCCATGGAACGACGAAGGTGTACTCTGCACACAACGTTTGAACGAATGTATCGGGGAGCAGTTCTGAAACAATTTGATTGGCGAAGGGAAACTGCAGAAAAACAACTTAAACTAGGTTCTATGACTGGAGAGCACGCCGAGCATATGAGATTTATAATGAATCGACCAAGAGAGGAAAACATGATGGAAATCAATGAATTTATGGTGACGAGATGTTTCAAGTCGGCCTTTAGGTTTCTCATAGAAAATCCCAGCGTGTGGAGTGCAGGTTATACAACTTGTTGTGCATGTATAATACAAATGCCACAATTCTTCATTCCTTCGGCCCTCAAGATGAACTGATAATAACTATGGCACTTACCGATGCGACCTTATATTAACCATTTGACTCAACATGGGTACGTAGAATTGGCTTTTTAACGAGATTTGACCTTTTGGGAAAAGACATGCCTGTACCACGTATACAGTTTTCGACTCTGACACCCTTTCCCATTTCCAAGGGCCAACAAACCATTTGCTGACTTCACCCTCACAGTGTTATGTACCTGATTTCACATGTTTTGGTGCATGGATAGTGACGTGAATCAAAATCGACTCTAAATGGAAAGAAAAGTGGTGGCGCTAACATGCACGATGCGAAAAAGAAGGACACCCAACAAACAGATGTCCTACTCTTCATGAGTTACACAATCTTATCCAACTCCCCCAATCAACCCCATTTCTTGCCACTCCACCAAGTACATCCACCGCTACTACAGAGTCCTCAACCACAGGCAAGAAAGGGTTACAAACCAATTTTGCATGTGCCATATGCTTAAAATATGGCCATTACACTCATCATTTCCCAACTCTACCTAAATTCCACCAAACATTAGCCGCAGTACGTCACACATATCTGCCTGAGCCCTCTCAGGCACTCCCTACTAATTCTCATATTACTGACATTCGTAATATTTCATCATCAGCCCCCAAGAAAACGAGATATCCCCCACAGTGTCTTGACATTTGATTTATGTCTAGCAGGACATCGCACCCTGTACAGGATATCCCTTCTATGTTGTCACCACTTGAGGACAATAACACTTACCTGTTGATAGTTCCCCCTACCATCCCTAGGATCCCTTGTATTCTCACATTTTTCATTGAGACGAAGATATCCTAGAGGAACTGACTACCCCTAATTTCCCTTGGAATGTGCTCCATCATCGAGCACTTTTTCTCTCACACGAAGTCTTTTACCCTCCTACCCAAGCCTCCTTGTGTGCAATCAAAACCAAGGATTTTATTCTGTCTGGGCATATTGACTCGTTCAAAAACCCTATCCCTGCCCCCGATGCTTTTGAAGAAGGCAACATGGCCAACATCTCCGCCACAGTCAAAATTAACATTTCGATTAAACTAGGAATCATAGAAGAGATCACCATTTGCTCCGCATGCTCCCCTGAAGAAATAATTTCTTACAAAGCTCTCTTTCAGGAATACTAGAATGTTTTTTCCTAGTCATATACGAAGATGCTTGGCCTCGATCCTTCTATAGTCAAACATCAAATCGACACATGTCCAGATATCGCCCATGTTCGTCAAAAGAAACACCCCCTCCACCCATCCAAAGATGCAACTATCAAAGCCAAAATTGACAAATTACGTGTTCTCGGGTTCATTTACCCCATTGCCTACACTTTTTGGGTCTCCAACCCCATCCCCGTTAACAAAAAATAGGGAACTATTCACGTCTGCACATAATTTCACAACCTCAACCACGCTTGTCCCAAAGACAACTTCCCAACACCTTTCATCGACCAAATAATCGATGATTGTGCTGGCCACGGGGCACTATCCTTTATGGATGGTTTCTCCGGATACAATCAAATCAAATCCACCCAGCAGATCAATACAAAACTGCTTTTACAACACCTTAGGGTACCTTTTCTTATCGCGTCATGCCCTTTGGACCAAAAAACTCTGGTGCTGCTTTCCAACGGGCCATGACCTACATTTTTTACAATCTTTCTCACATCATATTTGCTTATTTGGATGACCTCACTGCTCGATCCAAAAAGAAAACCCAACATTTAGACGACTTACGCATCATTTTCCAATGATGTTGCCAATATAATATCCGCTTGAACCCCCTCAAGTGTGTCTTTTGCGTCACTATCGGGTGCCTCCTTGGGTTCATTGTCTCTGAACACAACATCACTGTGGATCCCCTCATGTTCGAAGCTATCACATAAATTCCACCACCTAGGAATTTACACCAACTACAGAGCTTGCAAGGCAAAGTCAACTTTTTATGTCGCTTTGTCCCAGACTACGCCACTCGTGAACATGGTTTTCTCTGCTTACTTCATCATGATATCCCATTTCGATGAGAAAAACATGCTCAAATAAATTTTTATGATTTAAAATCTGCCCTATCCACTGCCCCTTTGATTAGTCCCCCAGACTATGATCACGATTACATCCTCTACTTATCAACCTCTGTTGTTTCAGTCGCAGGAGTCCTCGTCCAATTAGGGGATGATGGGAGTGAACATGTGATTTACTACATTAGTAAAAACCTTTCAGGACCACACTTGAAGTATAATCATGATGAGAAACTTGTGTTAGCAGTTGTCCACGCAGTCCAAAAAATGCGGCATTATATTTTACTTCGAACTACCAAGGTCATAGCAAATTCCAACCCCATGCAGTACTTGCTTAGTCGATGACAGATCCACAAAATTTTTTCCCAATGGATCGTTATCCTCCAGGAATACGATCTAGAGTTTTATACTCCTAAAAGAAAGAAATCTCTGGTCCTAACCGAACTCATTATGACTTTTCCCTGATATGCCAAAGCTTCCTCCATTAACGAGGATTTCCCCGACGAACACCTCTTCTTCATTCCCTCCAATGACCCCTAGTACGATGACCTCCTCGTCTACCTTTGTACATAGAATTTTGGATCTCACCTCTCTCGAGATGACCGCTGATGCATTTTCCATCAGGCTCCCTGATACCTCCTCATCGGGGACATTCTTTACCGACGAGGGGTCGATACCATCCTTCGGCGATGTCTTACCATCGGCAAAGCTGACTAAGTCTTGAATGATTGCCACAACGATTCTTGCAGTGGTCACCTCTCGGTTATGTCCACCGCCCAAAAAATCATCCGAGCATGATACTTCTAGCCCAATTTGTTTCATGATTGCATCCACGCTGTCAAGTGATGCGATAAATTCCATCTTTATGCAAACAAAGCACGAGCTCCACTAACTCTTCTACACCTAATCATCACAGCTGGCCCCTTTTGTAAATGGGGCATAAATTTCATGACTTTCCATCCTCCATCCAGTAATGGAAACAAGTACATTATTGTGGCAGTGGATTATTTTACCAAATGGGCTAAAGCCATGCCCACATTTAACAACATTGCTGACACAACAACACATTTTTCCTTCAACCATGTCATTACCCGGTTTGGAATCCCCCAATAGTTAGCTTCCAATCATGGTAAACATTTTGAGAACAATATCTTTGTCTAACTCTCCTCAAAACTAGGCTTCACCCATGATTTTTCCTCCCCATACTATCCTCAGTCCAATAGACAATTTGATTTTGTCAATAAAGTCCTCAAAACCATGCTACAGTGCACCATCAACAAACATAAGACCAGCTGACATCATATGTCATTTTCTGCTTTATGGGCCTATCACACGATAATCAAAACTACCACTGATTTTACACCATTCCACCTAGTCCATGGGATCGAAGCCACCTTCCATATTGAGTGCAAAATGCCCACATTACACACTGCCATAGAGCTCTTACTTGACACTGCTTTAATGGAGAAACGCCTACTGACCTTAGAATCACTTGATGAAGACCGTCAATCTTCATTAGAAAACAATGAAGCAACTAAAAAATGGTCTGAAGCCACCTTCAATCGCCATGTCAACCTTCGCTGATTCAACGAAGGTGATCTTGTGTTAGTCTATGATATCGCCCACAACAGTCTCGGCCATGGGAAATTCGAGTCATTATGGCACGACCCCTTCATCATCCAACATTGTCTCACTAAAGGTGCCTACATCTTGGCCTCTCTAGAAGGCTTCCCTCTCAAGGAACCCGTCAACGAGTTATACTTGAAGAAATTTTACCCCTAAGCATAGCCCCCCTACCTTAGGTTTCTCTTTGTATACATTTTAGAGTTTTTAGTCTTCTTTACTACCACCACTCCTCATGTCTGATCTATCACCCGTATTATTGACAGATGCATCATCCATCAACCTACCACATTGTTTACGCTGACAGTGCCAACCACTGGACCCATAATCTCGCTTCGTCTGCTTGGGCCCTCTATACCCCCTCAAATATACTGCTCCATTCTAGTGGCATATGCTTAGGCCTATCCACAAACAACCAAGCCGAATATGACGTCGTCATCAGTCTCCTCCCCGAGGCTAGTCACCACCACATTCGTCACCTTAACATTCTATTAGATTCCCTTACCTTAGCTGGGAATCTAATNACCCGTATTATTGACAGATGCATCATCCATCAACCTACCACATTGTTTACACTGACGGTGCCAACCACTGGACCCATAATCTCGCTTCGTCTGCTTGGGCCCTCTATACCCCCTCAAATATACTACTCCATTCCAGTGGCATATGCTTAGGCCTAGCCACAAACAACCAAGCCGAATATGACATCGTCATCAGTCTCCTCCCTGAGGCTAGTCACCGCCACATTCGTCACCTTAACATTCTATTAGATTCCCAGCTAAGGTAAGGGAATCTAATAGAATGCTAAGGTAAGTCAAGGTAATATTTTATTAATTGAAGTTTATGTTGATGATATTATTTTTGGTAGTGATGATGACAGGTTAAGCCAGAAATTTGCAAAAGACATGCATAATGGATTTGAAATGTCGTTACTTGGAGAACTATCCTTCTTTCTGGGACTTCAGATACATCAAAGCAACCAAGGAATTTTTATTTCTCAAACCAAGTATATTAGAAAAATGCTAAAGAGGTTCAGAATGGAAGATTGCAAGCCAATTATCACTCCCATGCAAACTAGTTGTAAGTTGAGAAAATATGATGATTCGAAGTCTACAGATCAGAGGCAATACAGGTCGATGATTGGCAGCCTACTATATGTGACAACATCCAGACCAGATGTAATGCAGGCAGTTGGACATGTGGCACGATTTCAAGCAGCACCAAAGGAATCACATGTATTAGCAGTAAAAAGGATATTCAGATATCTCAAAGGAACATAAGAGTTTGGATTATGGTATCCAAAAGGAAAATATCTATCACTTATTGCCTACAGAGATGTAGATTGGGCAGGTTGTATTGATGATCGATGAAGCACCATTGGAGAAGAGTTCTACTTAGGTGAGTGTTTGGTATCATGGCTAAGCAATAAACAATCATCAATATCTCTATCTACAACCGAGACATAGTATATTGCAACAACAACATGTTGTACACAGGTTCTTTGGATGAAACAAACTTTGATAGATATACATGTGGAGTATGATGAGCCCATTCCAATATATTGTGATAATACAAGTGCCATCAATATCTCAAAAAAACGGTGATGCACTCCAAGACGAAGCACATTCCAATCAAGTATCATTTTCTACGGGAACAAGTTGCAGAAAAGAACATCAGAGTTGAGTATGTGGGCACAAAAGAACAAGTGGCAGACATATTTACAAAACCACTTCCACAGGAATCCTTTGAATATCTTCGCCAAAGACTTGGAGTTATTTCTACTCCAAAATGAATGCTTTTTGAATTCTTTTTGAATGCTTATCTTATATGTCTTAGGTGTACACGAGGAAGCACCCTAAGAGGACAATTCAGTCAAGGGGAGCAACCCTAGATGGAAATATACCTTTTCCATTGATGACAAAGGGGGAGAGATTTATCAGATGCAGAGGACATAGGAAGATTTATCAGATGTAGAGGACAGAGGCATGGTTCTAGTGGGACCATGAGTGATATGATTTTAGTATTGCATCAGAGTGTTTCCATCAATGCCAAAGGGGGAGATTGTTGATTAAGGTTGGTTGTCAATGATGTCAACCCATGAAGAAAGCCCCGTAGAAAAAAGGTTTGGGTAATGGAACCAATATTGTTTGATGTAAATATGAATCATTATTGTTTTTTCATGGTTGATAAGAAGTAAATATGGATGAACTCCAAAGTGGTCCCCTTATGGTGAAAGACCTCACGGGAAGACACTTTGCGGAGTAAGAGAACCCATGCTTAATTATGGAATAATGAGATAAATGATAGTGAATTTGTTAGGGAAACTATCCTACATGGATAGTGCTTGTCATGCCATTTCTGGTGGTATGTATAATGCCACATAACTCCTCACGGTTAGAGAGTTATGACCATGTGAAGTTGGAGAACCCAGGTTTGGGTAATGGACCCAAGTTTGTTTGATGGATAACGGTATGATTTTTGCTATATTTGAA
>JASDQU010281180.1:0-10225 GCA_032191745.1 Picea mariana
ACTGTTTTTTTTTTTTGTCATGGAAAAAATGCAACCAGTGGTTGTATTGCCTTTCTATTTCTGCAACAAACATCTCGTTCGTTATGTGGCATGGAAGGAAGGCAGGATTTTCCTTAGAGCCAAAGACCACGAGGACACTGTGATTTTCATCTTTCTCAAGTGTGCCCTTCCTATTCAAAAACTTGGTTGTCTGGCCAAACATTTGCGAAGCATCCTTGCCCAACAGTAAATCTTTGAAAACTGAGACAAAGCCATTAAAAACTTCATAAAAATAATGGGAGGCCTTGTGCCTCCACAAGGCCTGGTACCAGAATGTTACTGGGTAGAATCCACAGTTTATTTTGTTGGAAAGAGAAAGTTTTGGAAACGGGAAACAATGCACAATTGTGAAAATTAAGTAGGATGACATATAAAATTTATTTTATTCTTTGAATCGTGAAAACTAGGAACAGAGCTCAATGGAAATTAGCTTCCCCCAATCGAAAATGTATTGTTCCTTGACTATGAAATACAAAATATAAATAATTATATGGGAAATGCTTGTCGTGGATGCCTCTCCCGTTATTCTTGTAAACAACCAAGCAATTTCCCGGAATGGATTTCTAAAGGAACTTACCTGCAACCTTGTGATATCTTCATGAACTGTTGTTGGGTCTTCGAGGAAGTCGACTAAGATGTCCATCCCGTTGTTATGTTTTTCTATAAACTTCTTGCAGTCTTGTCCTCTGAATGTCAATGTTGGTTTTGACAATTTTAACATCTCACGAAAGACCTGAGGTGACAAAGAAATAGGAGAATGGTCACGCAGTGGAATAATTATTTAGCCTGGAATATATTTTTCGATGCACCAAGAGACCGCCTCCTTACAGTCAAAAACCTCAGGGACACAGCCTGCACGAGCGATTCTAGAGGTCTAAATCACTTTGTTTTAGGCGGAATGGGATGAATAGTAAAAGTATGCCCTGGACCATTGGAAGTTCTGGTCCTCGTGTGTGAACATATTTACTGTATCTCCACAAAATTGATGTCGACCTGCTACCATAAGTCTACAAGAAAGTTTGTTTGCTCCAGATGATGAATAAAATGAAAAGTTGGAAGGCAAAATATAACCCTACGCAAATTTTAAATTTTGGTCCGAAGCCTGTGAATGGGATATGTCCTTGAGAGTTTCGTTGATTAATGACAATTTGGATGATTGTTGCATGATGTGTTGTTAACATTAAACACTAGGAATTGCATACATAGAAAATGCGAATATGGAGGATATTGCAATCAGTGATTAAGCATTGTAGATTTCTTGACCGACCCAACACGACGACACGTGTTCGAGATGAACAATTGGAAGGGACAAGATAACTCTCCGTGCATCTTGGTTTAATGCATAATAATGGGAGATCTCCTTGAGCGTTTCTCCCATTAATGTCAATGTTGACGATTCGTGCATGGCCAACTGGTAGCATGAAAGGTTTCTGATTGCATAGTAAGAAAGTACGGAGGTCACTGGCACAAGAAAATCACAGCTACAAAATAGGGTTGCAAGGTACAACCGTTGAAGGTGAGGGCGCGAGGGTCAAATTGTATGTATCAGATCTTTTTGAGTGCAATGCACGTAACAATGAAGAGGGTATGGTAGGACAGCCGAAAGGACAGGAAGTTAGTGGGGATGGAAGGCAACGAGAGATACTTTGAAACATTTGTGAGCCATGGTAGAGTGAAGCTTACGAGTTCGACGAGCCCACGGTGGAATTGTAGATCACGAAAGTTTTGAGTGCAAGATGTACATGATGTAACAAGAAGGAGAGTTTGAAACCACGAACCCACCAACCATGGCCATAAAATTGGCCAAGTATGGAAAGCAATAACGGTCTGTCAGATTCGTCATCTGATTATATACATGGAGACAAAGATATGTCAACCTGCCAATGTTGGAACACACGATCATAGAAAGGAGACTTAGTTTATAACCACAAACCGATAACACAAGGGAAGAAAAGGGAAAAAAGGACCAACGAGTCCGCGGTGGGATTGTAAATCATGGAAATTTTGAGTGTGGTATGTATATCATGGAACAAGAAGTAGCAGAATTYGAATGCGCCAACCGACAAACCAGTGAAGAAGAAAGCAATAAAATTGGCTAAGTATGGAAAGAAATAGCGATCGGTCGGGTTCCTCATGTTGAGCCCACCCGCCCGAGAACCCATGATCCAAAATGTCATTGGGTATGGAATGCAGGATCCATACATTCTCTATAAKATATCATGTCCATACTTTATAGTCCCATAATACATGGGAAGAAAAAAAGGGAAAAAGGACAAAGTAGTTAGTAGTGGAATTGTAGATCACTGAAATTTTGAGTGGAAGATGTATATAACGAAACAAAAAGTAATAGAGTTCAATTGAGCCAACTCTTCAACCATGGGCAAAATTCAGTAAGTATGAGGGAACTTATGCAGATCCCTTATTCCATACTTGGACATTTTCTTGGTCACGGGTTCATGGCCTACTGGGCTGAAAATTAAGTATTTATTGTTATGTGTCCTACAAATAGCACCCAGACTTCCGCGATATACAAATTAACAGGAGGACCTACGGGCTGCTTGGGTGAACATTGCATTTGTATTGTTCTAGAACATATGTGGATCCCTCATTCCATAGTTTGGCACTTTTTTTATCGTGAGTCCGTGGCCTGGCGAGCTGAAAATAGAGTCTCTATTGTTATGTGTCCTACAAATAGCACCCAGGCTTCCACGATATACAAATTGACAAAACCTGCGAGCTGCTTGGCTGAACATTGCATTTGTATTGTTCTAGAACATATGAAGATCCCTCATTCCATACTTGGGCACTTTTTTTATCGTGGTTTTGCAGCTGGCAGGCTGAAAACAATCTCTATTGTTATGTGTCCTACAAATAGCATCCAGACTTCCGTGATATACAAATTGATAGGAGGAACTACGGGCTCCTTGGCTAAACATTGCATTTGTATTTTTCTAGAACATATGTGGATCCCTCATTCCATACTTGGGCACTTTTTGGATCGCGAGTTCGCGGCCTGGCGGGATCAAAATTAAGTATCTATTGTTCCATGTCCTACAAATAGCACATTCACTTCTACGATATACAAATTGATAGGCAGACTTGTGGACATGAGTCTCTATATAAAGTATGGACATGAGATTTTATAGAGCATATGCGCATCCCTCATTCCATACTTAGGCACTTTTTGGATCGCAGGTTCGCAGCCTGGCGGGCTGAAAATAGAGTCTCTATTGTTCTGTGTCTTACAAATAGCACTCAGACTTCCGCGATACACAAATTGACAAGAGGACTTGCAGGCTGCTTCGCTGAACATTGCATTTTTATTGTTTACAGATGCTAATCCCTATAAACTATCTAACATATCTAATAAAAATTATTTTCAATGCTAGATTTTTAATATCAATTTTTGATATTGTAGAATTTAATTAGACGAGAAATTTTGTACAATCTGGTCGGGTGACTGATATAAAATTTTTCCAACAAACGAGCAATACATAGTGTTGGCATTGGAAATTACTCCTGGATTGCAGCAGGAGCAGAGCCTGACGCCCATCAAATTTATGTCATGATTTGTTTTAAAGGGGTGATCAGATGTGAGTGAACTCAGAACAATATCATTTAACTCAGAAAACTAGGCCATAAATGCACAGGGAAGTGAGGGCCATAACTAACTTCAGTCAGAAATTTGAGTTAAAATGAGAGTATAGGGAAGACTAGGAAGAAAAGAAAGGAGACTGCTTTGGGCATCAGGCCTTCCAACAACTCGAGAAAGAAAAACGAGACACTAAAATGTGCCTAAACGACATAGTGATAACTGCACACTGATCAAACCTATCATACTATGTAGCTACAACCATTCGACTAGATCCTCCAAATCTGAATCATTCAGTGTAAGATGAAAAAGACAATGTGGGAGATTGCTTAAGACTGGTGCAGAGATTGCAGTGACCAACCATATGTCATCCTACAATATGTAACCCTTGACTAGATCCTCCAATCCCGAGTGTTTTAAATAGCTAACAAACAAAATAAAAAGGAAAGAGAAGTTGACTTCCATTAATTTGATAGTCTCAAATCAAAATACATAACCAAAGCTTCCTCAGAAACTTTATAGTCGGGAGAGCAGGTCAACCATCGATACTTTCAAAAATACAAAAAACTGAGTACATATACTCAGAAAAATTTGCCCAACAGAGGCGTGCTTGGAACTCCAAGGCGTGGCGTCCCTTCAGTCAAAATCAGAAAGAAATCCTTTGTCAGATGCCACCTTAACTTAGCATGGCTATTGCAGGGGGGGTCCTTCACATAAGGGTACCACGGGCTGATTGCTCCAGGCCTCCCATACCTTCCATTCATGGCTCAAGTTGAGGTTTCATCTACCTACTCAATTTTCATTTACTGCTTCCCCAGGGAGTGGCCGAGACGATATGCTCAAGAGAATACCATGAGCCTGCTCTCTACAGCTTGAAGGCTGGCCTCCCTTTCTTCCGGCACCGCCACCAATGTAACCCAGTGCCATGACTGCAGGCCCACACCTAGAGAGGCCTTCGTCATCTCGCATTTCACGGATGGGAGGAGGCTGCTCCTTGTGCTTCAAAGTCATGATAGGTGAAGCAACGACATAGCCCAATCGTGCGCCACGTGTCTCTCCTTGATTAGACGGCCCAGAACACTTTCGGCAATACTGTGGGCCCGAGTCCTGGACACCTTCGACATCTCGCATTTCGTGGATGGGAGGAGGCTGCTCCTTGTGCTTCAAAGTCATGATAGGCGAAGCGGCGACATAGCCCAATTGTGCACCATGTGTCTCTCCTTGATCAGATGGCCCATAACACTTTCAACGATATTGTGGGCCCGAGTTCTGGATGCCTTCGGCATCTCGTGTTTCGTGGATGGGAAGAGGTTTCTCCTTGTGCTTCAAAGTCACAATAGGCAAAGCGGTGACATAGCCCAATCATGCGCCACATGTCTCTCCTTGATCAGATGGTCCAGAACACTTTCGACGATACTGTGGGCCTGAGTCCTGGACGCCTTCAGCATCTCGCGTTTTGTGGATGGGAAGATACCCCTTATCCTTTGAAATCCCAGTAGCCGAAATACCAACATGGCTTGATCGTGCACCATACGTCCCTTTGGATGGACGGCTAAGATCTTTTTGGTGATATAAGAGCTATCCATTGCGCTAATCCTAGTGCAAATCTGCTAACCGTGATTACCCACCGACCATCGATCTACTCTATAGATGGATCTTGGCCGATGACAACATAACTTCGCCTGCTCACTTGATTGGTAGCCTAAAATGAGATTTTTCTGTGCTACGCTTGGGCGCTTCTCGTGCAGCCTGTTGACCTGGATACTATTATGCCCAAGACAAGAATTTTTGCTAACACATAGTAAACATGTACTTTTAGAGAGTATGGACAAGAGATTTTATAGATCATATGGGGATCCCTCATTCCATACTTGAGCACTTTTTGGATCATGGGTTCTCGGCCTAGCTGGTTGAAATTTGAGCCTCTTTTGTTCTGTGTCCTGCAAATAATACCCAGACTTCCGTGATATACAAATTGACAGGCGGACTTGCGGAGTCGACATCTGGCGGATTCAAGATTGCAATTATTTAGGGATGCTCATCCTATCTAACTTTATCTAAAAACATTATTTTCAAATACTAAAGTATTAATATTAAATATTGATATTGTACAAGTGAATTACATTAAATTATTAAAGGATGTTAAATCGCCTATTTTTAAAAAAATGAACGAAACAAAAGAAAGGTTTTTTTTAAATTCTATCAAGGCAAGCATAACAAGGACCATTTTGAATTTTAAGGCCCTCGTGTTCATATGATAGCACAATTGAACTCYGGACAACATATATGTGTTGATTTCAAATTATTCTAGGATATTAATTTTACYAAGTTCATCGAATAAGCAAAAAAATGCCAAAACAACGACCAATTTGAATTTTAAGAGACTCTTGTTGGTATGATAGGACAGTTGCACTTCGCACTCTATGTATTCTTTGATTTCAAATTATTTCAGAACAATAATTTGACCAAKTCCATCAATCAAGGAAATCTKCTAAARCAAGCCACATAGTACATTTGCRTCACAGCGYGATAGAAATTATCAGTCGGATCTGCATGCCAGCTGGCTAAAAAATTCAATTATATTGTTCTGTGTCCTCCAAAGAATAGTTGGAGTTCTAGGGTATACAAATTCACAGACAAAGGAGATAACTAAGAACCAACCATACTTTAAACAGGCCGCAAGCAAGTTCCCAGAAGGTTCCATAGAGCATAACCCATCGACCTTTGCACCAAACAATTTGATATACAAAGAAAAGATGTTGCCACATTAGTTTTCTCTTGCATCTGGTATATGTCAGTGCGCGAACCCTGCAACCAACCAACATAGAAAGACAACTAAGTATAAAACCAGAAATCCATAATGGACGGGAAAAGCAAAAGGGGAAAAAGTATCTAACAGTCGAATTTTATTTTTTTTTCCATTTATTAATAGCAATGTTTTTGAACCCCTACTGGGTTCTCACTAGTAAAAGAATTTACTGCAGATCACTGAACTTCTTTGGCTAGAAGATGTATATGACAAAACAGGGAACATAGGTGTTGGGTACCATGAACCCGAGGCCTGGTGCCTAGATACCTAGCTAAGCATTGCCCAAGACAAAGGTTTGATATCTATTTCAATAGTATTCATACTAGTATCTATTAATGGAGAAAGTTTTCATATTTATCTGAATAGTATTTATAGTAATATATATTAATGGATTGTTTCTGTTTCAAATGCAAATGATCTCCCAATTTGTAATATCCTCTCCGGTTCGCAAATTTCGTTGAAACCACCAAATTTTTTACTGCAACATGTACATAGCGCAACAAGAAACATGAATTTGCATTGTGGTCTCAATGAGATAAACTCCTTATCATCTATTCATATTGTATTTCTTGCAATGACATGAGCAAACGTCGGGTCTCCATAAACATCAATATCTAAATTAAATTAAATGCAATCAATACTTGGTGTCACTTAAGTAATTAAAGCATAAATTGCAAACTACGGAAGTTCTTTGGCTACAAGATGTATATGACGAAACAGGGAACATAGTTGTTTAATACAGCAAACCCAAACATAATTGCCTAAGTTTTTTGTATTTATTCCAATAGTACTGATATTAGAATATATGCATGGATATTATGAAATAGAAGAAGCTGCAATATATTCAACATACTCAACATGAACATTGCGTCAACAATTGAGCCGCTTATGAAAAATTATTCTTAAATGTAAAATGTAAAGAAAGAACAGACCAGTCTTTACTTAGATTGAAGTACTGAGCAGCAGAAAGAAAATATTCTTGTTCATGTTTAATGACACAGGGGAAGAAGGTACAAAATACAATCAAAACAAATACAAGAAATTGGAAAATACTGAAATATGTACATTGATGAAGCTTCTTGACAGTTTTCTTGACTTTCAAACTCTTTTTTCGGGAAAAATGAGTTGAATATCAATTTTGGGTTTTGTACTTAATCGGTGCTGCCAACTACATCTATCCCAGTTTTTTTGAATACCTTGTGTCACACACCCACTAGGGCAAAAATAAAAATAAAATCTCGCCTTTTCTCGAGGGACAGAATCCCCGAATTGCTATGAGGGCCTAGCGCAGGCTAGCTCTTCCCTTTTCCTCCCCCATGTGACCACTACTCGTGACCACAAAGCTTATCCAAAGGGCACCTTTCAAATTTCACGATTTCAGGGGTATTACATTCAAGCCACCCCTGATTCCTTATTTCCCGAAAACCCGAAATGGGCTTGACGGGCTCTAGCTCCTCCTTAGGCCTCCATCCATGCGACCATTCGCCATGACCACCTGCTAACACAAAAAGGTGCTACCGGAGATCGCGTTTCGGGATTCCTGTTGCAAGGAACCTCGGTTCCCTAATCCCTGAAACCTGAAACCCAGGGCTACGGTTGTTCTCGGCTCTTTTATTCACATGACCCTCCGCCTGGAACTTGGGGCCAACGCCTGGACATGCATCGCGATCCCTGTGTTTCATTGAATTCACGAACAATGCTCCACCATTCCCCAAACTTCTGATCTACGAGGGTTCGGCGACCGGATCCTACGGTCCAAATCTCCTTGCAAATCAACAGCCCTGGTCAAATCCCGGCTTTCTCCTTTTCAGAATTTTTGAGGAGTCTTCACCTCACAACTCCCGATTGTGAATCCATGAAATGCGTTGGGTGTCATATCCAAGGACTCATGTTCCTCCCCAAATCAATGACCAATATTAAAACCGATGATTTTCTTTCAGGGTTTTGGGGAAGTCTTCCCCTCTGATTTCCCAGTGTCTAAACCCCTGATGACTTACGGATCTTTGCCACCTATCCTCTACAATGGACGGCTTGATTTCTTCTTCGAAGAGTTTGGCATTTCATGACTTGCATGTTGTAAGGTTATTTCCTTCGAATCCCTCGACTCCCGAAACGTCGAAATCTCCCTCTGGACGATCGACAACCCAGACCACTCTTGGGTCAATGACCACAATCATGTCACGATTTCACGTATCGTGAGTTGGTGTAGTCTCACCCTTTGACCACTCCCAATCGCGAGTCAACGAAATGCTACCCAACTGCCACGTGTCCCTCCTTTGGTTCTTCCACCGGCTGACATGTGTCCAACTTGATATCTAACGGTCTAACTTCCCATCGGGATTTCACGTATCACGCGTTCAAATGGATCTCTACCTCTATTTCCCCGAACACTGAAACGTCGAAATCCTCCTTTGAGAATGAAGCGTTAAGGTTAGCGCTACTTTTGTAGATCTAACGGTTGTACATCCTCATCTCTACGTTCCTCCAATATCGACTATTCTTCCTCTGGAGCCTTCGTTACTTCCAGTCCTTGAATATTTTCAATCTCCAAAGGTTTCAAACCTTTGTCCCTTCCTCTATAATCCACCTTGGTTTAATGAATACTTTGCAAGTGTTATCTCTCCTGAGCTTCATCAACTATGAAGGACTTAAGAGCCTTGCACTCTTCTCCTAGGCTTGACTCTTAGAATAGTCTTCCACGCACGCCTTGCGCTCATTCATCTAGTCTAGGACTTGAGTGGGTCTCAGTCTCTACTTGCCTCGCAGGGAGCCTGTGCATAACTGCATTACCTCTCTTGAGCTTAACAAACATCATCCTCTAAGTGACTCAAAGCGATTAGGAAGGTTGACATGTGTACATGAAAGTGTGTCCATGGTTGACGAACACACAGTTCGTGACTTTGGCTTATGCTACCACAGGACACAAGCATTTACGAGTATAAAACATGTCCTAACCATATAATTTCTTACTTGCTTAATTATACAACCAAGCAGAAATAGAAGGGATATAATATATCCATTAAGAAATCAGGCACATTCCTGAAAACATTCACAGTGTAACCAATTCATACATAGTTATAGCTAAATTACATAGGGCAAGAGATTGCTTATCTATTATAGGTTGCTGCCAACCAACTGACTGTGGGCGTTCGTCCGTCCAACCGACCATAGGCTCAGAGGCATTCAATCTTAGCACTCTGGCCACCCCCATGCCAAGCCATGATATCACCAGGGAGCTCTTCGCAGTTCTCAAGAACTCTTTTTCTGTTTCATCTTCTGCTCGGGTTATGTTCTCTATGCACTTTTAGAGGTTTTCCTCTCTGTTTTGGCCTCAACGAGTTTTATTAGATGCTCGTCTAGCATCAAGTTCACAGCCTTCTATTCATACTCCTCTGGAGAGCTCCACGCATCCCTCTTACGAGCTTGCGCTCTCGTCTCCCTCTCGCCTTCCTGTCTTCTCATCTATAATTGTCTCCATCCTTCTGTCAGAAGGAAGCTCAGGTCCACCTGGTCTACCAGACCCTGCAGTACTTTGGGATGACTTCCTGCAACTAGACCATTCCCCCATTCATGGGGGTAGTTGGTAATTCAACCACGGGTCCTTTTCTTCATTAACTGCTTTCCCTCCTCCAGTGATATCATGGCCAGTACTTTCAAGTCTTCACCCTCACAGTCAGTTATTGGCAACTCAAACAATAATACATTTACATTGTCCTCATGCATTAGCATGGTAATTCATATTTTATGATTAATTACAAATTAGGGGAAACATGGTGTTACAATTC
>JASDQU010281182.1:0-13201 GCA_032191745.1 Picea mariana
CCGAACAGTGCCACGTGTCAACACCTGATTGGTCCACATCATCCGTTGTACGCCCAGTCAACACTGCCACGTAAGCCTGCCACGTCACCTGCTGACGTCACCCTGCCACGTGTCACCCTTCCAGTGGTGACACGTGTCACTTCGGGATTGGTCCAACTGCGCGCCGAAAATGCCAAAACAGCCTGACACGTGTCGCCTCCTGGTGCTGCCACGTGTTCTGTACGGACCTGCCACATGTCTCATTCTGGTTACACCACGTCATCTGTACGGACATGCCACATCAGCTGTACGGACTGACACGTGTCCTGCCCAGTCAACATTTTTTTCCTGCTTGACTTTTCGGTCAAAACGCGATATCTTCTTCATACGGACTCCGTTTGACATAAAAATTATACCACCGGAATCAGGAAGACGAGCCGGATGCAATGGTGCTGGTTTCGTCGGATTCTGAGCACTTTCATTTTTGAGCATTTTTCATGCCCTAACAGCCTTTTTGAATCCGTTTTCGGATCAGTGGGTCTGTTGTTCCTCTCTGCGACATAGAAGGAATGTTGTGTGCCTCTGTGTGAGGTGAGGAAGCCCATGAGTTGGGTGTTCCCATGAGATGGGTGTGTGGTTCCTCTCTGAGATGGAGATGGAACACTATGTGCCCTTGTGTGGGGTGAGGAATCCCATGAGTTGGGTGTGTCATTCTCTCTGATATGGAGATGAAACAATGTGTTGTTCTCCTCTGTGCAAAGATTTGAGATGATGTGATACTCCAGATGATTCTCCCGTGAGATGCAGTGAGATAGAGATCTACTAAGTAGGATGTTCTTGTGGCTGAGCACATGTGGACGTGATCCTAGTGGCTGAGCACTAGTGAGTGTGTATTCTGATGATTCTCCTGTGAGACACAATGAGATAGAGACTTGGACGTCCCTGTGGTTGAGCACGAATGGTTGTGCCCCTAGTGGTTGAGAACTAGTGGGTGTGTGGGATCCCTTGCTATATTGTCCAAGAGTCAGAGTTACCCGTAACCCTATTTGTGATGTAAAGGGTACATGTCGGCCTCACCATAAAGTGAAAGATAATTAATGTAAAAGATAATTTATGTAAAAGATAATTAATATGGTAATTATTAATTATATTTTGAGTTATTGAGGTCGGCCCTATTGTGCCAATAGACACTACTTTTGATATATATAGTCTAATATAAATAAAGGTAATTTCCCCATTAAGGAAACATAACACAAGTGTGAGTTTGGGAATTTCAGCAAGTACTTGTTCTTGAGCTAAAGTGCACACCCCTCTTGGGTGCTAGTCTTCTAGGTTTTGTGAGAACCCTTTTGTGTGCTAGGTTTATGGTGTGGGAGGTCTTTATCTTGAAGAATATAGCAAAGGATTGGTTGGGTTTTCTTCCCTTGTTGAGAAGGGTTTCCTAGGATACTTCTTGTGTACTTGTGCATTGTGCTTTCTTCTTGTGATCTTGGTTACCACAACAAATTGTTTATGGTGTAACTACAATTGTCTATAGTTCAAGTAAAATGCTAAAATTGGAATGAACTTAATTCTTGAGCCTAGATTAATGAAAAATCAACAAACATCACATCAATAACACAATACACCAATATTTATGCGGAAACCCAAATGGGATAAAACCACATAATCCTTTCTCATATATATCAAGAATTCATTCATAGGAAGCACTAACTTCCCAATTCTCCAGCTACAACTTGAAGGAGGATACAATCCCTTATTTACAGGTATGAATCCCTAAATTCTCTGGCTCCAACCAGAAGGAGGCTACAACCCCTTGTGTTCTCCGAAGCTAACCAGAAGGTGGCTACAACCACCTAGTTATCAGGCTCCAACCTTAAGGAAGCTTCAAATCCCTGATTCTTCCATTTCAACTGGAAGGAGGCTACAACCCCCTTTTCTTTCCATGTCATGCTACCTCAAAATATAAGCGTAGACCAACTGTCACTTCCACAATCACTGCCATTGCCATTATCACTTCCACTATAACTGACACTGCCATTGTCACATCAACATGTCCAACATATCATTGTCTCATCGAAGAAACCATATCCACTCTCATCTGCATGCAACTCATGCCAAGATCACCAAGATCATATCTCAAACCATATGCTCAATGTCACCACCACATGCGTTTACCAAGCATGTACCAAGATTACCAAATATCATCACAAGATATGTGTCTCAACCAAGTACCAACATATACCATGCATCAACCTATACCTCAACCTACACCATCAACCATGTACGATAACAAATGCATCAACTATACCAAGTATCAATCATGTACCATATCATGTGCCAACCATGCACATCAACCATATACATCAACAACCTATCACAACCTATACCAAAAACCTATCACAACCTGTACCAACAACCTATCACATTAATCTCATCAACCAATCATATCTCATCATGTAGATCTCATACAAATTGTCATCACGTGTCTTACATATACAAACAATCATAAGCGAAGTGTAGTGAACCCTCAAATCAACCAAGCATCAAACCCTCATTTTTATGCAGCCTCAATCTGTACCAATAAATTTAGCAACACACCTCAACCAAAATACATCAAACATGTACCACTCATAATCCAATCATATAGCAAGAGCACTAACAAATTCCTTTCACACTGCACCACAAGATATGCCAATAAATGAAACTAAGTGCATCAGCAATGTACTTCACTAGATCTGCCTCATAACATTCACTATAGCAAGAACCATACAACTAATAACATCTTTAGGAGAATACCTAAGCTCACAAGACCATACCTCAAACATGTACAAGAAAATGCCTAAAATATATCCCAATATGTGCTTCTAACAAAGAACCATAACAACCATAGACCAAATACTGAGGATATTTGTGTACCATACAACCAATAGTCTCTCAAGGGAAAATGCTAAATCTCCCATGACCATATCCTGCACAATCACCAACATCCAATTACAAACAAGAATATAACATACCTTTTGATCATGTAGATAGATCTATTGTACCTCACCATTGCAAAACATCCTACAACCTCACCTTAGATTATGATTCATCCTTGAGGTCTTGTAGTGCCTTGTGTGATGAAGGTGGTTATCTCGCAGGGCCTCGCATGACAGGCTATAGGAAAATCACGGGGATGCCTCACAAGACATTAACTCTCTCACCCGCGGGGATGAACCTACTCATGGTTTTTCATGACTTTCCTGCACTCTTCTACAACTGTGAAACTTTAATGTTACTCTTCCTTCAATACCTCAGACTTGCACAACTTCATATGTATCAATGAGTACCTGCAATAAACCTTTCACAAGATATATATTCAATGTGCTCAATAGGTGTTAATGGGAGTCTCTTGCTCTCTTATTTATACTCTCCAATTTCCTTCCTTTAGGGTCCATCTTCTAACTGTTTTACCCAACTTCCCTCTTTTAGGGATAACCCACTTTCTTGTTGCAACTACTTTACCCATAATTAGTAAACTCACCACTTCTTGTTGCAACTAATTTATTTTTAATTATTTTCTTATTTCAAAAACTTTACCCATAATTAAGTCCTAGTTGCAACCACTTTGAATAGTAAACCTCTTGATTCCTTTCTAGGAACTTCTAGATTAATTGACTTCTTTGTTGACCTTATAGAGGTTTTTAGAATATTCGTGAGGGTGATCTAACTTCACAAAACTGTATCTCCTCAACCGTGAGGAACCATGTGACGTACCACATATCAGTTGAAACAACACAACATGTACTATCCACCTATGATAGTCTTACCTACAAATTCACTAATGTTCGTGTTTTTATTCCTTATACAAACAAGTGTTCCTTAACCACACCTCTGGGGCTACATGTAGACTACATCAAATGCACTAAACTAACTCACCATCAATCTCGATCATACAACTGTCCAACATCTTTGGACCTCTCCAAGTGTTTACATCAATATCTAAGGGTTGACATCATTGAAAACCAACTGTCCAACAATCTCCCCCTTTGGTATTAATCACAACACCAACATTGATGGAAACATTGATGCTCCAATGCTCATGCTCCCCTTGTGACCATTTCTCCTCATCAATGTTTCTCACTCTCCCCCTTTGACATCAATGGTAAAGGGCATCTCTCCTTGGGGATACTTCCCTTATCATCATGCATCTATTATTTCTCTTTGTTATCATGCCTTTGTTCTTTCTTTCCTTCTTTGACAAAAGATAACTCCCCCTGTTGATATGTCTCCCATTGTATGCATGTTACTAATCTTCATGTCTATATCTCTTTCTCTGATGATTATTCTTCACTTGAATTTTCTGTAAGATGTAGATCAATGTAGGGCTATCTGTATATGTTTCCTTTCCTCTCTTCTAGTGTTGTTTATTGTCCATTGGTGCTTCCTCTTGAATTTCAATGACATATATAAAAAGCATTCAAAATTTGATTTCATTATTTACTTGTCATGTTTACTTGACCATATTGTTCAACAGTTTCATTCTGATGATATATCTTTTGTTGAAAGTTTATCTTTCCCTGTTCTTTTGTGCCTTTCACTGCTTGTCTTTTCATGACCAACTAATTCCAACTGATTCCAATTGTAAATACACTAATATGAATCTTCTCTGACCCATGTTTTTGTACCTGCTAAGCATATCATGAATCCATCTTTGTCCATGTGACACACACTTTCCATAACTCTACTACTCAATTTTCTACAATGTTGACCCATCTATCACTATATTGTTCTGAATACGTCTCTTGAATCTGCTACAACTATGTGGAACACTACTCAATCGATAAATTTGTTACTTTTCACATCTGCTATATGACTACTCTGAATTTGTCTCTATAAACACTTCATATTTCTTGAAAGATGGTTCTCTAATCTATAGTGTGTACTGCATGGACTCCCCCTATTCAACATACATATTTACTAGGAGTCTTGAAGTCGTATGGATCAAAAAAATAATCGCTTTGATGAAGAGTAGTCTTCCTCTTCGTATGTAGAGTCATCATCTCTATGAACTTTGAATTCTTCCTTTCGTCTTGTGGATTGATCTCACTCTACAATTCCTAATAGTACAATCTCTTGAACATGTTCCTTATTCACTTGATCTTCTTTTCTTTCTCACACTACTGCAAATCCTACGATCTCTGAGACTTGTTCTTTATTCACATGTTCTTCTGGTTTTCTTTTCCATACTTTCTTATATCCGATATTAGGTTTCTTTATCAAAGAAGTATACATCATGCTTCTACAATCACGAGCTATGTGTCCATAGTTATGGAACTTGTAACATTCAATGTCATKTGTGGCCACATAAGAGTTTTCTTTCTTGAGCATTTCTTTCATAAGCCATGCAATYTTCAACTTATGTCCAAAGTTAGTACAATAAAAAAAATGACCATAAAAGAAATTTACATACCTGAGAGTAAATTATATTCTTTGTGGTGTACTCCTTTTGAATTCTTGTCTTGGTTTATCATGATCTTATCTTCTGTGGATCCCTTCATTATGGTTGAATCTTCTTTGCTGCCTAAATGTGGTAGGTGTTGTTGAAGATGTATCTCTATTATACTCATTCTTCTTTGATTATTGTTGAGCATGATTCCTTCCTTTGAGTATTTATGTATAACTCTTACTATTTTCTTTATTCTTATTTTCTAGCAACCTAGAGGGCTTCTCTTCAACATTCTCTATAGATGATGTGGATGTTTCTCCCTCTTCAATGTTTTGACCGAGCTTTACAATTTTAATTATCAATGTGACAACTTCTTATTTAATATTCTCAACCTCTTTTTCTCTCTTCATCATTTGAATCTTTATGACTTATTCTATTCTCTTTGCTTCTTCAAGTTGGATCTTCAATGCGATTATTTCATCTTCAAGTTCTCTTTCTCATTGACTGAATTCTCCTTCATGATTATTTTCCTTTTCAATTTCAGGATTGTCTTCTATTTCATTGGGATTTTTTGTCTCATCACTTTCAATCTTTAAATAAGGGCATTCAATTTTAGTATGTCCTACTTCTTCACAATTAGAGAAAAAATACACACTTTTGTTGACTTCAGAATCCTCTTCTTCTAAATTTGTCTAACATGATGAGCATCTTACCTCTTGTTGTGTACCTGCATCATCTTTAGCAATATTTGACTCTTTGAAGGAAGAAGAATATATATTATGTATCTTATCCCATAGTTCTTTAGCTAACGAACAATTTACCACTTTGTCCTTTACTGAATCAAGAAATCCTTCCAAGATAAAATCCATTGCTATTTTGTTGTTCCTTCTCAATTCCTTCTTGGCTACAGTCTTTGGAGGTTTATTTGTAGCAATGTTTCCTGTAACAGTTGATTTCCAAACATCATATCCTTGTGCCTGTAAAAACGTTTTCATTATGATGCTCCACATCTCATACTGGAGGCCATTCTAACCATCGAACTTTGGTATTCCATTTATATACAAACTATTGCTCTCCATGATATTCCTTCCAGTGGTTAAAATGCTTCTTGAAGGAACCTACTCTGACACTAATTGTTCGAATACTGAGAGGGGTGGGGGTGAATCAGTATCATCACTTTATACCATTTTTAACCACAATATATATATATATATATATATATATATATATATAATTTCACTTTATCAACAATGTTCCACAGTTTATCATCACTGTATCATCTATGATTGCATTCAATATATATATCATAAGCATGCAATCATTTTGAACATCATATCAAGAACAAAATACACCAACATTTACGTGGAAACTCAAATGGGAGAAAACCAAAAAATTCTTTCTTATATATATAAATAATTCATTCATAAGAAGCACCAACTTCCTAATTCTCCAGCTAGAACTGGAATGAGGCTACAACCCCTTATTTACAGGATCCAACCTGAAGAAGATACAACTCCTTTAATTCTATGGCTCCAACTAGAAGGAAGCTGCAACACCGTGGGTTCTCCGACTCTAATCGAAAGGTGGATACAACCACCTAGTTCTCAGGCTCCAATCTAAAGGAAGCTCCAATTCCTTGATTCTATGGCTCCAACCGGAAGGAGGATACAACCCCATTTACTTCCCCATCCCGCTGCTCTGAAATATAAGTGTAAACCAACTATCACTACCACAATCAATGCCACTGTCACTGTCACTTCCACTATCATTGTCACTGCCACTGTCACATCAACCTATCCCACCTGTCACTGTCTCATCCACGAAACCATATCCACTCTCATCCGCATGCAACTCATGCCAAGATCATCAAGATCATATCTCAAAAAATATGCTCAAAGTCACCACCACATGCCTCTACCAAGCATATACCAAGATCACCACATACCATCACAAGATACATGTCTCAACCAAGTACCAACATGTACCATACATCAACCATGTACCATAACAAGTGCATCAACTATACCAAGTATCAATCATGTACTATATCATGTGCCAACCATGAACATCAAACATGTACATCAACAACGTATCATAGCTTATACCAACAAGCTATCACAATCTATACCAATAACCTATCACAATAATCTCATCAACCAACTATATCTGATCACATAGATCACATACCAACTGTCACAAGTCTATATCTCAAACCATGTACAAATTTATCTCTCTAGTCATGTGCCATACATATACAAACAATCAGAAACCAAGTGTAGTGAACCCTCACATCAACCAAGCATCAAACCCTCACTGTTATGCAGCCTCAATCTGTACCAATAACTTCAGTAACACACCTAAAACAAAATCCCTCAAACATGTACCACTCATAACCCAATCATATACCAAGACCACTAATAAATGCCTCTCACATTACACCACATGATATGCCAATAAATCAAACTATGTGCACCATCAATGTACTTCACCAGATCTGCCTCAGAACATTCACTACAACAAGAACCATACAACTAATAACATCTTTAGGAGAATACCCAAACTCACAAGACCACACCTCAACCATGTATAAGCAAATGCCTCAAATATATCCCAATATGTGCTTCTAACAAAGAACCATAACAAACATAGACCAAATACCAAGGATATGTGTGTACCATACAACCAATATTATCTCTAGGGAAAATGCTCAATCTCCCATGACCATTTCCCACTATTTTACCCCAACTTCCCTCTTTTAGGGCTAACCCACTTCTTGTTGCAACTACTTTACCCATAATTAGTAAACTCACCACTTCTTGTTGCAACTAATTTATTTTTAATTATTTTCTTATTTCAACAACTTTACCCATAATTAACTCTTAGTTGCAACCACTTTGACTAGTAAACTTCTTGATGACTTTCTAAGAGATTATAGAATAATTGACGTCTTTGTTTACCTTAAAGGGGCTTCTAGACTATTCATGAGGGTCCTCCAACTTCACAAAGGTGTATCTCTTCAACTGTGAGGAACCATGTGACATACCACATATCACCAAAAATGATACGATGTGAATTATCCATCTATGATAGTCTTACCTCCAAATTCATTGATATTCATGTCTTTATTCCTCATACAAAATTGGGTTCCTTAACCACACCTATGCGGATACATGTAAAATACATCAAATGCACCCAACTAACTCACCATCAATCTCAATCATACAATTTTCCAACATCTCTGGACCTCTCCAAGGGTTGACATCAATCTCTAAGGGTTGACATTAATGACAACCAATTGTCCAACAACATACTCTCTCTCTACCCCCCTTCTCTGTCTTCCTCTCTCTCCCTCTCACACTCTCACACACTCTTATGCATGGAAATTTTACCTCCAAAATCAACCTTGTTGATTAGGCTTTAGGGGTCTTTGAGTTTACTAAGGGAGTGGGCTCCCTAACTTCAAATTATTGTAAAAATTCCTATGTTTTATTATATTCTAGAAGAATTGTATAAGATAGGGTTAGTTTGATAAGATTGATGATTCTAGAATAGGAATTGATTTGAAGATATTGAAATGTAATTGTATCTACCTTTTTGAAACAAATATCGAGTCTTTGTAAAGATATAAACAGATCTAGGGTGAAGTGTAGATCTCTTGAGGATTTTGTGGATCCTAGGAATTTGTTAATGGAGAGATTCCATGATTGAACCAATTTTGGTATCGAAATCATTTAGTTTTAAATATGTAAACCTATGGGAAACAGAGGGGGGACTGAAGAAAGAAGAATAGGAGAGGAGTGAAGGAAAGAGGCCAAGTGTGGCCAAAAGGCCAATGAAATGTCAAATCATGCTAGAATGGAAAAATACCTTGTGTAAAATTGTGTATAGAGATTCATTATTATAATCAATGTGTTTATTGTTTCTCTATGTAAGTGGGAGGTTTGAATACCTTTTCATTGTATTGGAGTCTATGTATATCATTGAATGATAAATTGAGTTATTGAAGTCTAGATCAGACTCTTTCAGAGTTGTTGTGTGGGTTTAGGTTTTAAACTATGTTAAGAACCTCAATTCAGAGTGGGAAGGATCGATGAATTTAACTTAAGATAGAGTGAGGTTGAATGGACAATTTGAATCGGTTTTGAATTGTGGATGAACCAGAGTTTGAATTTTACTTTGTGACAGTGAAATCAAGGGTCGAATATTGTCGAAGAGTAAGTTGAATCCATCGAGAAATAGTGGTCGAGAGATCAAAACAAGGAAAATTCATGGCCATCATTTTGTCTCAAGATCCATGCCTTAAGATCAGATCAATGAAGTAAAGATTCACCATTGATCATAGAATGGATCAATGGTGAAATGAGGTCTAAATAATATCATGGAGGAGGGGATTTTGATGACTATCAGAGTCGTAAATAGTAGGATGACACATTTGAGGAAAGACTTCGATCGAAAATGAAGATCTACTTGGAGTGAGTTAGATCAATGGCTCTTGAAAGGACACATGTCAATTGAATCGTTGGGACCAAGTTCAGAGTGGAATGAAGGTGGGTGGATCATGATCATTGATCATGAGAGATCAACAGTGGAGTCGATCCATTGGATTTGAGGCGATACCTTGAGGAAGCGATAGTTCGATAGACCTAGGCAAGGTATATCAAGATCGACGAATCTAGGAGGAACACGTGGTAGTGTTCTATTGGATCAAGATGTTGGAGTGGCCACAACTTGTTAGAGTCAACCAGTCGGAGTGGTACCAACACATCAGAGTGTTTCCAATTGTTCATAGTCTAAATTTTCATATTGGTTGGTGTTTTTCATTGGAGCTGAATTGGTTAGAGTGATCTACATATTTGGAGTTTGACGAGGACACTTTGACAAGAGGAATTCTAATTCTCTAAGTGTTGGGTCATAGTCCAAGGTTTTATGGAGAGCCCCACAATAATAAAGAGAAATACCACTCTTAGAAAGTGGTAAATCACTTTATGTTAGCCTGAGGTTATAACACTTGATCATGTGGAAGAAAAGGGGATTAGCACCCAAATGGGGAAAAATATTTGGATTAAACAAAGGGACATTAACGTCGATCCTAAGAGTGCTTAAGTTAAGCGCCTATGAACTATTTAATGGTTGTTACACCAAACGTATATTCTAGGACATGATAAGTTCAAGAGCTTAGCACTAGAGGGAATATATGAGAGTGGCTCATGTGCTTAAGCTGCAACAGAGTTTATTCAAACTTTATATCTATGGGCTTTAGACTGGGAGGTCCCCTCAAGTGGTATCAAAGCGCAATAACACTCTTTGGAGTTTTGTAAGGGATATGAAGTGTGTATGCTATTTTATATGGGAAATGTAGAGCCGATTTGTTCTTTGAGGCAAGTTGAAGAACAATGAAGTTTTGTAATAAGGAAATTTTAGACAAAGGATAGTTCCAACAAGTGAAGTTGGGTAGAACTGAGGAAAAGGGAAATAATGCAGATCATGTATGTTCTAATAATCAATCTCTAGGTTTAATTAACATTGTTAATGTTAGTTAATGGGTAGCAGGAGGAAGATAAAGGATATTGTGGCAACCATTATATCCATAGACGCTCTGACAAAGGAAGAAGATCAAGTGATGCTCTTAAATACAAAGAGAAGCTTGTGGTAGAATAACCCTCACAACAAGGAGAATTTGCGATAATTTCTCTATGAGAAGAGGACCAATACATTTCTCAAGAGAAAGTGAGTGGAGTGCAGAAGCCTACAAACTTTGAAGCTAAGGAGCAGATGATGCTTAGAAGGTTACATAGGAGAGAACCAATGATACCAAGAGGTCAAAATTAGGAGAAATATTGATGAGGTATTAGGTAGCAGGGTGGAAATAATTGTTATAGAGGAAGGCTTGATGTAGCTGACAATGAACAAGAGAATTTCACAAAAGGAGGAGATGGAGATGACTATTGATAGTCTTGACAAAGGTTCAGAGAGAAGCCATAGATAGAGGAAAGAGGATGTCATATAAATTGGAAGAAAGTAGATGAGTCAAGAGGAGTTTGACAAAGAGTTTGTTGAGTTAAAGGAAATATTCAGTATAATTATGGAGCTTCTGTTGATACTGAGAGGGGGGTGAATTAGTATCAAGTACAATTTAAAAACTTTTTCAACTTATACTTAAGCCATTCAAATATATCCAATGATCAATGAACAATAGTATAAGAGTTACACCAATACACCACAGTACACCATGCACAATATATGAGAAATAATCAATAGTTATTGTTCAAGGGAAGTAATGACTTCCAATAGGTAGCTACAACTTCCAAATGTAAAGGGAGGGATAGACCTCCAAGAGGAAGATACAATCCTCCAATATTAAGAGAGAGTTGAACTCTCCATCCTTGCCCCTTCCTTCCACCTAAGAATATATGGGAGATAATAAAACTTTACATTAAATCATCACCATCAACCAATCATCACATAGAACCTGATAATGCTTCCTGAGACTTCTTCAATTTCTGCAATTCTTCAATTATTGGAGTACTCTGATCCTGTAGATAATATTACTCAATGTATTCTCTGAAACTCCTCCAATTTTCACTCCTTGAATCTTCCCCAAAAAGAGGTTATAGAAATAATGGTAGACTTTATTCAATTCTGGTCTATTCAGGAAAGCGAACTTGCACAGAATTCCCCACGCTCAATAATTAACATTTGATTCTGAAACTCGCACAAAAGAAAGTATAGTCCATAATATTTCCAATGAAATTTGTCCCACTTCATTTGGATTCACGATGAAGAAGTTATGTCTATTTTATCTGGAACACCTGTTTATTGACTAGCTTCAAGACTAGTCACAAACCCTATCTTCCACAGAGTGTATCTCCATAATTATAGCGAATCAAGAGCTGAAATGTTTACTAGAGGTACCTTGATATGTCTTCTCAATACCATAGTGGTTTCACCATCTGAATCTTTCTAGAAAAAAAATTATAGCAAAAATGGTAAGATGACCCGAAAATAACATACCTTAGAACACATCACCAAAATACTTCATCCTCCCTTGAAATCCGGCCTTCTTTTCTTCTTATTACCTCTGAAATTTGACTTGTATCAAATGAATGTATAATTATGTTTATTTATACCATTTATGTCACTTCCTTTTAACATTAGGGCCAATCTGACACTTTCTTATTTTGTAATTCTTTTCTTTAATTATCTGCAGGGCCTACATGTACTTCCTTCTTCAATTCACTTTGTCATCTTCAAAAATTAATTTCTCCTCAACCATGAGGATCCACATGACGTGCCACATACGACCGGAAACAACATGATGTATACTATCCATCCATGGGTGTTGTATCTGCATGTGCATTTTCCTTCATGTCCAAATACCTTCATCAATCTTGCGGTCCAAAACCCATGACTAGGGTTGACATCAATGACAACAACCAATCTTCCAACAATCTCTCCCTTTGTCATTTATGGAAACACTCATGCTCCCCCTATCATCATGATCCCAATTTCTCTCCCCCTTTGACATCAATGGCAAAGGGTATGGCTTCTCCCCCTGAGTTTAATGGCAAAAGGTAACCTTCTTTTTTGGGGCTACTCCCCCTAAACATGTGGCACTCAATAATACTTCATCCTTATTTTTGGTCTTTGGGACTTTTTCTTCCTTGGAATCCTTTTGTGTGGCTTTTTTCTTCTCTCTCTTCTTCATGTCTAGGATGTATATGTTGTTCGGTCTTCTTGTTGCAGTTGCAACCAATCTTCCTGAGTTATTTTCTCTGATTTTACATTTTCATG
>JASDQU010281188.1:0-13649 GCA_032191745.1 Picea mariana
GATATTGCAATTGGCGATCGTGTTTTAAATTCCGCAAGAATATTAGTAGAAGCGATTATGTATTTAATAGTGGCATATAATTGTTAGATCAGGAGAATCTAGGAAATACATAATTTGTATTAACATTTCTACAATGAACACCCTGTGGCGTGTTTTGATGAAGGACAGAATTTGGCATAAGGTTATCAAGGACAAATATCTTCCTTTTAGCTTGGTGGTATCTTGGCTAAGAATGACCAATACTAGGACACAAAATGCCTCACTTACCTGGAAAAATCTGGTCAAGTCATTGGATTTAATAACTCACTGGTTGAGCTGGAGCCCTGGATCTGGACATTCAATAATTGTTGGTAAGGATGAGCTTTTGGGCCTGGGAATAAACTTAATACTCTTGTTTGAGCTCATAAATTCTCTACAACAACGAAATATCTACTTTTTATTCCAGGCCAGAGGTGTGTGTAGATCGAGAGCGATTGGCGCCCAGTGGAAATCTAGTGAAGAGCTCATACTCACTGGAGTTCAGGCGACTGAATGGGGCCTTTATTGCAAGACTCTTTTATCCTCGAGTATTCAGTTGAAGGACATACCAGATGATCTTAGATGGACTGAGGGAGATGGATCGAGCATCCTCTCAACCATAAATGTTTACAACACTCTAGCATCCAAACTTTGGTCCCCAAACATTTGTGGATGGCGTCGTAAACTTTGGGTTTGGGATCTTGCTCCAAAAATAAAGTTGTTCACTTGGTGATTATTAGAAGACAAAATCCTTACTGGGGATAATTTACAAAGAAGAGGTTGGCCTGGTCCAAGCAATTGTCACCTATACTTAAAAAATCCCAAGACAACTTTACACTTGATGGTACATTGTTGTTTTGCTCAACATGTGTGGAATAGGATTTATAAATTTTTAGTATAAAGACACAATGGACGAGATCCACCGATCCACCTTGAGTTCTTGTTTCAAAGTCTGGTTAAGACAGTGCCCATTACACCAGTTGTTGCCCTCTCTCATCTGTTGGCACTTGTGGCTGGAGCATAACAAAGTCATTTTTTAGAGTGGTAGATCCTTTATTCACTCAGTTTTACACATGATGCTTGGATGCTTTGGCAGGCCCAGGGCTGTTCAAAAATCAACAGTTACCAGATGCACTCCTCAGATTCTACAAGAGAGTATTATAGTAGGTTGGTTCGACGGAGAAACACAGTTACATGGTCATCTAAGTGGAGCAGGAGGGGTCCTTAGGATCAACGAGCATTCAATATATAAGTGCACCTTCAATTGTGGGTTGGGTACCAATACGAGGGCCAAGCGTTGAGAGTTTGGGCTTTATTAACTCTTGCTTCTTAGTTGCATATACTTAATCTACAAGTTTTTGGAGACTCAAGAATTATCATTAACTTACTGAATGATAAAAGTAATTTACAGCTAATTACGCTGGAACAAAGTGTTTATACACATACTCCTTTTGTTGAGATACTAAAATGTATATCAATATAAGAACAATTTTCTATTAAAAAAAAAAACATTAAAAGCACAATATCCTTAATAAGTTTTTGTCCCAATTAATAAATAAATCTTAAAATAGTTTACATTCAAAACAATACCTTCAAAACTTTACATTATTTAATTAAAATACATTACAAATTTCTTAACTTACTTGTACATTTAAAATTTTGAAAATCTTTATGATATTAAGACAATGCTAAGTCACCTTTACAACACAGAGTGAAAAAAATACACTACTATGCTAAGTCATTTATTTCACATTCATGAAAATATAAAATAACTAAATAAAAGATTAAATAATTTTTTAAAACCAAAAGATTCCTATGGGATTAATTAATTTTTTTAAACCGACAGATTTTTATAGTCATAGTTTTATTGAAAACACACATTTTAAAGCAAAAGATATATATATTTTTAAATATATGGGATACGAATGGCAAATTAAAGGTGGACAAAGCCCTGACCAAGTTTAGTGGTGTCCATTCATTTATTCTTTTCCAGTGGGTGACAGCTTTTAACGGCGACCATTTTTAAGTGGTGTCCCTGCTATGTTTTCGTTTTCTCGGCTTCCTTCAACTTTCCTTTACCTGGCCGCCTGGTTCTTGATCCCCTCGATTGTATGGTTGTGCATCGTAAGCTCTTAGGAGGCGGTCCATTTCTTTTTGACCTGAGATGGGCTTGGCGCGGTTTATTGTGGGTCACTACGAAAAAGGGTTTATGTGTATTGCTATACATATATCTGTGCATAGCATCGGCATCAGCGTGTTTACCATGGCAATTCTCCACAATTTCTCTCGGCCTTAAGAAACTCCTACCTCATCTCCTCCCTTGTAGTCTCGGTCTGAGTCTAACTCATTGCCCATCCTTCACTTCTCTCCCATTTCTGTGTCTATTTTTCAATTGGCAATGGCCTCATCCTCCTCCACCTCCGCTAATCCTAACAGCACCCGTATTTCCTCCTTTGACGTGTTTATAAACCATCGGGGTCCCGATGTCAAGAAAACCTTCGCGAGCCATCTTTACCGTCGGCTTGTTTCATGCGGATTGAAGGTCTTTCTAGATCAGGAGGAATTGCAACAAGGAGACTATATAACCACTCAAGTAAAAGGGGCTATTCAATCAGCCTCTGTTCATGTGGCCATTTTCAGTCCGGGATATGCTCAATCACGCTGGTGTCTAGATGAGCTCCTAATGATGTTGGAGTCAAAGGCTATCCTAATTCCAGTGTTTTACAACGTGGAACCCTCTGATCTTCGGTGGACGCATCGCAAAGATGGAGTGTATGCTCGAGCCCTACGGACGTTGGAAAAGAAGACGACGTATGATCCTGTGACTGATAAAAAGACGCCACGATACGACCCAGCAACTATTGAAAAATGGAGTAAAGCTCTTTCGGATGTTTCTGACATAAGCGGTTTCGAGCTAAGGGCGTATAACGGGTAACCACTCAAAACTTTTCTTTCGGTAAATTTGTATTACCTTATGTTGGATAGATATACACGTCTGTTTATCAGTAGTTATTTCTATTTTCTATTTTCTTGTGAATAACCAGTGAGGGGGCCTTGTTAGATATGGTGGTTGAGAGTGTGTTGAGAAAGGTGAAGAAAACACCATTGAATGTAGCCAAATATCCAACGGGTTTATGGCCACGAACGAATACACATCACCATAATTACTAAAAGAGCAGTTTCATTGTTCAATAAATATTAGTTTGTATCTTTCTTTCCGAGAAGCTTAACAAAAAGACGGATAAAATGAGAAATATAAGAGTCACAATGTTTAAAGATGTGTTTGTTTTAAATGATAGGAGGGGAACAAGAGCTCATAATCTTTTTCTTTGGATATGAAGTTTATATGTTAAAGACAATAAGAGTGGAGAAGTTGGTGATCACAAAGATTGAATGGACATGTTATATGTGAAAGCCAATTCGTCTTTTTGGACATTTTGTTGGGTTCTATCTTGTTGTCTTTTGCATTCTTTCGTATAGATGAAAGTTGAAATTGTACAATCCAGAGTTTACAGATTGTATATCTCCTAAAATATTTGGGAGTAGTTTAACTAGGGAAGAGATCATTTTTTCAGGAAAAAAAATGGTCCTGAACTTGGTCAGATTTTCAGGGATAGTCTGAGTTTTGCATGGATTTCAGAACCTTATTTCAAGGGTAACTAACCCAAATGTTTTAGATTAACCTATTAACCTAAAATTTAAAACCACACCGTTGGAAAACCCACCACAAAACTAGTGCCACAGGAAAGATTGCTCCCTAGTTAACCCACTCCAAAGATTTGTGTATGAGCGTCAAGATGTAAGTAATCCATATATATTCAAAGTGGCGAACACTATGCACCTTTTAAAATTTTTAAACATTAAGTGATAGATTTTGGGAGTGAACTTTGTATATTTGCTCAATTTTGGATGAAGAATGAGCACTTATATGTTCCAACTTTCGAGGAGAACAGATGGTGCATGATTTCACCGAGTGAAAGTTCGTATGCGCTACACTATGTTCTCGTTTGCTTGAATTCGAGTCACGTTGTGCAATAGAGAGACGTACAATGCCTAATTACCCAACCCGGTCGGTGGGTGTTTATATATATATCTCTGCACAACAAGAGGCGTTTTACATTACAATCCTCCCTCGAATATATTCGCCCTTTCAAAACTCTTAACTAGGGTCCTCCTTAGCTATTTGTATCAATCTAATCTACCATCGGAAGCCTTTTTATTTATATTCTATTTTTCTATTTAGGATTCTATTTTTCATGGTTTAATATATCTTGGAGAGTCAAAATGTTTATTGTTCAATTAAGAAATAATTCTCATCAACTTTATTGTGAAATTGGGCATTGGAATTGACCAAAGGAAGCTTGGGAAGAAAGGGTGTGTATGTTTTGTACTTATAGAAAAGTGGAAACATAAAAACATTTCATTTTAAAGTGTTAAGCCTTCAAAGACAATAGAGACAATTATGTAAGTATCTTGGCAACTAGCTCTTGGAATAATTTATTCAGTTAGGAGACAGTGGAAAAATTGGGGGCTCTCATCATTAAGTTGAACAGAAAAAATGGCGGTTTGTCCCATAGGCTAGTGTTAACCTAGTAGACGTTAAAATAATTTCTTTCTTATTTCTATGACAAGGCAATTATTACACCCTGGTCATTAATCATAGAGGGCAAGACACTTTCCCTAATGTGGTTGTGTTAGTTTTATAATTATTACTTACAAATTATAAATTTATTCATTAACCATAGAAAGCTAAACACTTTCTCTATAGTTTTAAACTATAATGTGGTTATGGTAGTTTTATAATTATTACTTACAAGTTATAAATATAAAGGTAGAAATGATCTGTAACTAATGTTTAAATTAGCACAGCAGCAAAATAGCTGGTGAACGCCAAAAGGTTGAGAAGATGAAATGAACTTTAAAAGAATATATTAAATTTTATTTTCTATTAACAAATAAATTGTTGGGCTTCATTTATCTGGTGTTAATATTTTAATTTTTGTTAATCACTTACGTGGCAATTAGTTAGCTATCAAAGTAATTTTTAAATATGATTAGGTAAATGTAAAAAAGTAAGCACATAAACTGATGTCTTTATAATAGCTAGGAAGTTAATGATTGAAATCACTGCCATTTATTTTGTGTGACTACTAAGAATATTCCAGCCATATTTAATCATGTCCATAGAAAACTTCTTAAGCACTAAACCCCTATTAAATCTTCCCATTGTCAATAGGTGTACGCCTTTCGCGTAATTAATAGAATGTTACTTGCACTTACAGTTTAATGGATGCTTTAGCACTTGAGAAGATGAAATGAACTTTAAAAGAATATATTAAATTTTATTTTCTATTAACAAATAAATTGTTGGGCTTCATTTATCTGGTGTTAATATTTTAATTTTGTAAATCACTTACGTGGCAATTAGTTAGCTATCAAAGTAATTTTTAAATATGATTAGGTAAATGTAAAAAACTAAACACATAAACTGATGTCTTTATAATAGCTAGGAAGTTAATGATTGAAATCACTGCCATTTATTTTGTGTGACTACTAAGAATATTCCAGCCATATTTAATCCTGTCCATAGAAAACTTATTAAGCACTAAACCCCTATTAAATCTGCCCATTGTCAATAGGTGTACGCCTTTCGCGTAATTAATAGAATGTTACTTGCACTTACAGTTTAATGGATGCTTTAGCACTATAACGCTTGCCTTTTCACTCCTGTCCGCCTCCAAAAATGTCGCTCCCTTTCCTTTGGCCACGTTTTCCTTACATACAACGGCGTGGGCATTTCCGTTTATGTCCACTCCCTGACTTGGCAGTTTCAATTTACGTGGCAATGTCGGTAAATTAGCTGCATATCAAATTCGATCCCTCCATATTATTTTGCAGCATATTATGTTGACTCGAGTCCCTGGATCGATGGATCGCTGCATATTAAATTCGATTGATCACTGGATCGCTGCATATCAAATTCGATTGATCTGGATCGCTGCATATCATATTCGTTGGATCGCTGGATGGATGCATCACTGCAGAATCATTAGCTGGATCGTTGGATCGCTACATATCAAATTCGCTGGATCCCTGGATAGCCGTATTGCTAGATGGCTGCATCATTGCAGAATCATTAGCTAGATCGTTGGATCACTGGATCGTTGTAGGTAAAAATTTATAGCGCCATAACCCGTATCATATTCTGTTCTGTAAGTTTGTGCTATGCATGGGATTTGTTCAGCAAGATTAGCATGTTAGACAGCCCTCCTAACGTATACCAGAGATGTTTCTCTAATTAGGCAACGTATTATGGTCTCACTGAGCCCAGGACAGCTCATGTACCTCATTTAACCCCAAAGTTTTATCGCAGCTCTTGCCTGCATTCATGCCCGATTCTCACCATTCAATTGCAGTGCATGAGGTGATTCATATATGTTCATTTGTTCATATTTAATCCACTTACCTTCCTTCACACTCCCATTCTGGCATTTGTTTTATCAATGGTATTACTCCATCCATTCCTTCCTTGTTTGTTCAATTTCACAAAGATAGACAAATAATACTGTCAATTGAGATCTGGTTACACTTCCTTTCTCTGAGATCTTGTCACAGTGCCTTTCTCTTTAACGCTCATTTATTTACCATTGATCACGGTGATTTCTTAGAAATGATTAAGAGCTTTAGTTGGTTATATGGCTCGGTCTGTAATTACCCAATTCGTTTTGCTAGAGACATTGAAAACACAATAATGCATATTTATCTATAGTGTATATTTATCTGTTTTGGACCCTTGCGTGTCTATTTCTTAAACATGACCAACATCTTCACACGCTTCCAAATTGATATCTCGGATTGCCATTTCTTAATTACACTCGTATATGTCTATTATATAATATTCCACATGGAATGAACAATCCAACTTCTTTCTCGCCATGGTATCCCTTGGCAATCAATGGGGCTACCAACTTTAAAAGCTATATATTAATATAAGGAAAACAATCAGTCATCAAATATTTTAAAAAGAGGAGAGATGAGTGAGCATAGGTCTAGGTCTTGAAAACAATAAGCCACCAAAGTTGCAACGCAACTAAACCTTTAAATGTATTTCTTTTAATTTCTCCCATGCGTGCTCTCACGAAACGAAGGCACGATATGACTCCAACACTATTGAAAAGTGGAGAAATGCACTTTCTCACGCTAAGGTCATCAACGTGTAGATTTGGAGGCTTAGGTGAGAGGTCAACTTTTCCTTATTGCACGAGAGGTACTCCAATATATATCAAAGAAAGCTTCTCGCAATATCTTCCGGTAGAAGGATAGAAGGATTAGCATTTTAGAGAATATTGAAAGCTTCTCGCAATATCCTTTGGATAGAGGGATAGAAGGATTAACATTTTAGAGAATATTTTTTTGCTTCTGCTTCTTGAGGATTTCAACATTCTAAAATCAATAAAATACATTCTTTGGTTTTACGAGTAGATTGGTAATTTAGGAGAGTGGGAGTATGATTCCTGTTGCCTTCTTTCAATCAATGTTCCAAAATCTTCTACGTTCAACTATGAAATGCTTCTCTTAATTTCAACAAAACCTCCATAGAAACCTTAGTTGTCCTCCTCATGCCCCATTACCAAAGGTGGTTGCACCTAGATCGCCCCCCACAGTGTGCCTTATAATCGTACACCTCTTGAGGGCGTGTGACACTGCAACGTTTTTCACTTGGTTGTTTGGCAACACCAAGGATACTTTGTCTGAACTTTTCACCTAGAGCATACCCATACTCCGTTCTAGGCTACCGGTGAGTCACACTACTCTAGTGCAACTCTTTTATATTTAGACATTTGTTAACATTTTAACACTTAATCATATTTAAGCATACATCCATGAACATGAGAAGCCAAGAGAACAACAATGAAATAGATAAGAGAAACATAGATATAGTGTGGGCAACATAAACTGTGCCTAACACCCAAATAAGTCTTTGTTATTACAAAACAATTACAACATGACCACTACTGGCTCGGTTTACAACTGGGCTGAGACGACTCGCCTCACCTCACCAAGACACTCATACAGAGATTTGTCACCAAGACTCTCCGTTGCAACTTCCTCTGCAACCACCTATGGTACACCTCAGATGTGCCCTCAACTGCAGACTTCCTGTCACTTTTGTTCGGCGGCAGACTTCATAAATTTCGGTTTCTCCTCACACATGCCTCCAACAGACTTGCATTTCCAGATTTCCCCAAAACCAACCCAAAAGAAGCTCGCCCAACTTTGTCCACTGAATCCTCCTCAAGGCAACATAAGCCCTCCAAAGTGGAGTGACTTAGCTCCTTGAGGGAGCTTGCCGTCTTCGTCTACCTCAGAACTGAAAAGCTCTTCTTACTCTCCTTGTCTTCCAATCTGCCCCTCCTAGTTGTGCGCCCTTGTTCTCTTATAGGGACTCTGAAGGTCACCATCGCGAACCATCGCATCCTTTGGGGGTGTCGTGCCCCTTCATAGACCTATGTGCCCAAACTAATCATCCGTCCCTTTACAGACCCAGTCGCCCAAATGAACCCATGTGCTCGTCAATCTTCGTGCCCCTTGGGACCAACGCGTGCCTCATGTCGACGAGCCCCAATCTCTTGGTCGCTTCATACTTAGCCAAGCCCCTTGGCATGTTTGCATGTCCAAGATGCCCACTTGCCCAACTTAGGTGTTGAAGCAACCCTAAGTTCCATCTCTTTGAGCATGTGGGAAAAGGTCTCCGTGCCCATCTAGTTGAAGACCTTACATCCTCCCCCACCTCAAGTCTTTGTCATCCTCGTCAACATCCACAAGATCTATGATTTCCAAGTCTCTTCCTGAACTCATGCCTCCTCTGCAACTAAGTGTGCTGGAAACCTCATGTTTCGTGCCAACTAGAAACCCCAAATTCTACCATAGTGGAAACCTCAAGTTTCCACAAACAAAACTGTACAACACCCAACTTTGCACGATTTGCTTCTTAAGTCAATGGAGTCACTTCACCCAACTCCAAAGATGAAAGTCACCCAACTCTACTACACTCTCTCGCTATGATGTTGCTACCTTATTGTTGTTAGGTTCTATTGCTACTATCGCTGCCTGCTACAACTGACTGTTGCCATGTCTCCGTACATTGTGCATCTCGAGCCCTGTACTAGTCGGGTGATCAATCCAACTATCGCATCCAAGTCTTGAGATGTCCTCCCCATGCTTGAACTTAGTCTTTTCTATCGCATCTCTGTCACTCTGTCCAACTCCAAAGAGCAAGGCAAGTGTCCATCCTTACTCATCACTATTGTCATCATCTGATCTTTGTCAAGGAGATCCTCCACAATGTCTAAGTGTTGCACTTCGAACCTACTAGTGCATTTGTATTCTTGACCCCCTTGTCATGTTGTTGTTCTCACCCACGTTTTGAACTAGTTGAATGGCCAGTCCAACCATCACGATCCTTGAGCCCGCACACCCTCTTGCATAGACTGATCACTTCCTTCTGCAATTCGGTCCATCTGCACAATCCTCAAATCAAGGCAAGGTCATCCATCATCTTGCTGCACTATGAAGTCACCCCAAAACAAAGTCATCCGCAACAACTTGACTCCACTATCCACCTCATGGCACAATTGGCCAATATTTGCACCAAGAGTTGTACGTTCAGACTGTCTTTTCCTCACTACTTCATCTCTCAACCATGCTATTATGTCTGCTTCTCTATACCTTGGAATGGTTATGCTTCACCCTCAACCATAATCCCCAAAGAAAGAGAAATGCCCATGCCCAAGTAATCTCTTCATGTTGCAATCTACTTGTCTCGACAGTCCTCCAAACGAAGGTAAGTCCTCAACTCACCTCCTTTCGTCAAATCACCTCTACACAACTCAACATCTACGATGAGTGTGGCCAACACGCCCTCACTCCTCAAAACATCCCAACGAACTGTGCAAAGTGCTCCAGGTAGAATGATTCACCTCAAAGAACTTCCATGCCTTAAGCATGTTCGCACCAATACTTCTACTAACTCCAACCAAAAACCCTCCTGGATCTCTGAGCCATTGCACAATCGTTTGCAAGTCACCAAGGTGTGCTCTGCCTCATCCAATGTCCCATACCAAAGGCGAGAAAACACCACCCAAATCACTTGGTTTGCATTCTGCACATTCAGGTTGACTGCCGACAATTCTTGGTTGACTTCTTTGATGACTCCATTCGTCTCTTGGAACAAAACTACATTGAACCTGTTGCAATCGTTCAAACTTTCTCACTGTTGTCGTGATTGTCAAGCCATTGCATGACCCAACGAATCTGGCTAAGGCACCAAACATTAGGGCGTCTCATCCATCCTCTTAAACTCAACATGTTTAGACTTCATTGCCCACTTCATTGCAACCACCTGTCCAATGCACCTCATCAAAGAGTTAGGCAACTTCCTCAAGACACCTCCACGGTTGCATCCAAATCTGCCTAAGTCCACCACAGGACTCGTCCAAGTAGGTCGTCCAAGATCTCTGCACATTCACCCAACCAAGGCATCCCAAATCGCTATAAGACTTCTTCAAATATGCACCACTTGAGTCACCTTCAAGCTTGTTGGGTTTCACCATGGAAATGGATTGCACTTGAACCACTAAGTCATCTGATTTCCCTTCAAGGAACTCACTGTAACACTTAGAAAATTCAAGAACTCGAAACCAACCATACCTTTTCAACGACATCCTTTGTTGCTACCATGTTCTAAGTCTGTTGTCTTGGACTTCTGCTTGCCCAAGCAATCGACTCTCTGCATGAACTCTCCTCAATCACCGTCCACAGCTCCACAAATCTGCAATACCTTCACTACGATACAAGGCTGAGTCCATTCGTCCACTTCATGAATCCGTCTAAGTCCCAAAATTTGCATGCAACCGGTTGAACTCGTTTCCAATGTCTCTCCATCTCTGCACCTTGACTTCTTCCGCTTCAAGGCACCATGCATCCATCACCCGAATATCAAGTCATACCACTGCTAACCGACTATTGTAACTCTTTGAAGAGCTACCTTGTCTGAAGGTTGTAGTCAACCCACTCATCCAACAACCCAGCTCAACTCGATTGATGTTCTCGGTGATACACGACACGAAGACGTCATGAAGGAAACGTGCCCAACCACTTCCTACTGTGGAGTTGCTCTAGGTCGCCCCAAGTCATCCAACACACCCAAGTCACCTTGTTGTAACCCATAACTGCTCCCTTTTGCAATCACGTTTGCGATCACCCTCTGTGTTTCACTTCCGCAGTTAGATTTGTGACAACTCGTGCGACAAATCCTGCGTTCATTTTCCTTGCCCAAGTGCTTGGTTCTCTCAATGAACTTTGTGACTAGTCTCTCAAGGTGTACGCAATAGGTCCAACATTGACTTCTATCACACATCAAACCAACTAATTTTGTACCCAAACTGCCTCTAAGATTAAGTCTGTGACAAGTTCTACGATGAGTTTTGTGGCCACCCCCTTGTCCAAGTGCTTCGTTTCACCACAAACTATGCTCTCGACTTGCACAACGTGTGCGCTCAGCTCAACCTCTCCACCGCACCATCAACAAAACCTCTGTCATAAGTCTGACGCAAAGTCTGTAATGAACAAGTTCGTTGCACTGAACCATTCACCAAGCCTGCAAACATTCCCACTGAACTGACTTCGCAACAAACTATCTTCAAAGTTTTCTCTAATACCATTTATCGTCAAGATAGTGGTGAAGATCTCACCAACCCTTCATCAAAATCTGCAATGAACCCACTTTGATACCATCTATCATTGAGATAGTGGTGCAGAGCTCCCCAACCCTTCTCCAAAATTTGCAAGGAATTTGCTCTGATACCATTTATTGTCGAGATACTGGTGAAGATGTCACCAACCCTTCATCAAAATCTGCAACGAACAAGCTCTGATACCATCTATTGTTGAGATAGTGGTGAAGATCTCCCCAACCCTTCTCCAAAATATGCAATGAATCCACTATCATACCATTTGTCACATCCCCACAATGTGCCTTATGATCATACACCTCTTGAGGGCATACGACAACGCGACATTTCTCACTTGACTGCAACACCAAGGATACTTCATTTTGACTACACCTCTTCACCTAAAACATATCCATACTCTGTTCTAGGGTACCAACGAGTCACACTCATACTCTAGTGCAACTCTTGTATATTTAGACATTTGTTAACAGTTTAACACTTAGTCATATTTAAGCATACATCTATGAACATGAAAAGCCAAGAGAAAAACAACGAAAAAGACAATAGACACATAGATATAGTGCGAGTGACACAAATCCTGACTAACACACGACTAAATCTTTGTTATTGCGAAACAATTACAACATAATCACTACCAGTTCGATTTAAAATTGGGTGGAGTCAAATGACTCGCCTCACCTCACCAAGAAACTCATACACAAATTCGTCACTAAGACTCTCTGTGACAACTTCCTTCGCAACCACCTGCGGTGCACCTCAGGCATGCCATCAACCGCAAACTTGTTGTCTCTTTGTTTCGATAGACTTCACAAATTTTGGTTTTTCCTCACACATGCCTCCAATAGAATTGCATTTCCAGACTTCCCCAAAACCAACCCAAAAGAAGCTCGCCCAAATCTGTCCACTGAATCCTCCGTAAGGTAGGACAAGTCCTCCCAAGTGGAGTGACTTGGCTCCTTGAGGGAGCTCTCCCTCTTCGTTTACTTTAGAACTACAAAGCACTTCTTGCTCTCCTTGTCTTCTAATATGCCCCTCTTGGTTGTGCACCCTTGTTCTCTTATAGGGACTCCAAAGGTCACCATTGCGAACCGTCGCATCCTTTGGGGGTGTCGCACCCCTAATGGATGTCGCACCCCTAATGGACCCATGTGCCCAAACGAATCTTCGTGCCCCTTCACGGACCAGGCTGCCCAAACAAACCCATGTTGTTTTTAGATTTCTGTGGTGAGTATTTTTGAAGTTGTTTGCCGGATAATCCACAGTTAGTGTCATTTTTGTCAACGTTTCGAATCCGAATCGGGATTCATCATCAGGACTAATCGTCAATTGATAGCTTACTGATCTCGGTCAATTAATAGTTATTGTGCAGGATGTTTCTTAAGATTGTAACCTAGGTCGGCTGTCTAGAAACCTACAAAAGTTAATTTTATTATTATCCTCATCAGCTTTGACGTGGTTTCACTCTTTACGAAGATCCCGTTAAATGAGGCCATTCAAGTTATTAATGAGGTCGCAGACCCTCAAACAGCCAAACTAGCAGAAGTTTGTCTAAAATTAACCTTCTTCAGTTTCCAAAGAGAGTTTTTCGAGCAAACAAGTGGGGTAGCCATGGGATCCCCTTTATCCCCAATCGTAGCCAACCTCTACATGGAGAAGTTTGAGAAAAAAGCCCTTGAAACATATCCTCTTAAACCATCTAGATGGAAAAGGTATGTTGATGATACCAACGTCATATGGCCTCATGGAAAAGAATAACTAGATAGATTCTTTGAACACCTCAATGGTATTTCAGAAAACATAAAATTCACCATGGAACTAGAAGAAAACAACAGCATACCCTTCCTAGACGTTCTTATAACTAGAAAACATAATGGTACA
>JASDQU010281188.1:16498-28669 GCA_032191745.1 Picea mariana
TTAAATTTTTAATCATTCAAAATTCTATATTTTTGATTGGTAAAAAACGGTGAAGTGACTAATATCCTTCATTGAAAGTGACAGTTAACTAGAAAAATATAATAATAAAACAATTTTTTTTTTTAAATTCACAAATAGCAATTTAATAATTGAAAGTACAAGTAATGGGTTTTTTGTCATTAAAGTAGCCATGTAATAAATGTAGGATAATGTGGGTTTGTCCATTTTGTGTGGTCCCCATGAGTTCATGAGTTTTCATTTAATACTTGAATCTTTCTCTCCCCTCCAATTGTACAGACACAATCATCTCCACCATAATGTTTACTCTAGGGTTTTGTTTTGCAAGTGTGGGTTTTGTTTTGCATCAATAATAGTTTGAATAGTATAATTGATTGCTGCTAGCTTCGACCACCATTTATGAGGCATGTACTTATTTAGGACCTTTCTTGATATCTGAATGATAGTTTGTTAGTTAAATCATAAATGATTTCTTGGCCCATGCCACTCTTGAAGCTATGATTAMTGAGAACTCRRGTTTTTCAATGAGCYAACACTGRCATKTTTATTGAATCCRAAGAAGACGATGGTAGTGACCTATCTCGGCTTGCACAACGTTGAGAAGGTTTTGAATTTACATGCTCTAAATTGGACATGTACATAAGCATGCATTAATGAGAAACGACTTGAAAGCCTTATGTTGTTGGGTTTGGGTAGTAACCGAATCAGAGAATCATGTTCAATGTTTTGAAACTTAGACGTGGCCTCTGAATTGGTCGATGGTCAACTCGGACTTGGACTAGGACTCAATCAGATCGATCTGATTTCAATGACTTGGTTTACTAAAAATTACATAAAATATTTAAATTTTAATGAAAAAAATTATATTTTAAAGATTTCAAATCATGATTCCAAAAAATTATTGAAACTTTGAAAGAAAGCATTATGAATAAATGAGCAAGAACTTTTAAATGACAAACATAAATAACAAGCAATGTTCCACCATTTCTTTTATTGGGATCCTCATTATTAGTATCACCCATTGCCTCTTGTCTAGCCTTGGCATCTACTTATTCTCTAGAGACATCAGCGAAGACCTCCCAATTTTGATGAAACTACCTAATCAAAGCCTTATCATATGGTATAAAAAACTTAACATGCCTAATCAATGATTTTGGTTTGAGTGAAAGGTACATTTTTGCTAAGGAGTTCAACAATCAATACCAAAAACATCTAGGTACATAAAGGGCTTAATGCCCTTGATTAAATGCCAATACCATACCCTCATACATGATAGAATCCAACGAAAATGTTGCAATCCTACCAATCCCGAAATCCTAAAAACTATCAAATCCGTTGGATTTTGAATGGGGTATGAAATTCTACTTTCTCCATATGAAGTCCGATGAGATTGGAACCACTCTCAAACATCAAAGAATTAATGGTAATGTTACAAATTTAAGTACAAGTTGACATTTCCTTTATCTTTCCTTTTTATCCTTTTACTTTAAGAATTTAACATTACCATTAATTGCCAACATTTTCGGTCAAAGCATTTTAAAGAAAAAATTAAGTTTGCATGTTGTTAGGGTCCAGACTGGCCAATCAAGCCTTGACTCAGCTGGTTTAGTACCAAACCGGTAGATCGAGTCAACAAGAGTGCAGAGTCAAAGCGGTTTGGGGTTGGCTCGATCAACTTGTTGAGATTTGGTTACCTTGGAAAGTGGTCCCCTTGTGGTTGTGGGTCTCTAAGCACAAGAGGGAAATATTTGATCCATTATTGTTCCTTATTCTTTATGTCTAATTTCACTTTGACATTTTTCCTATGTCAAAAGGGTGAAATTTTTCACTTGAGTGAATAGTGTCACTTAAGTGAATAGTGTATTAATTCACTTTGTGGGTGAATTGAGAGACATAAAGAAAACTATGGAAACTTGAGAAAAGTGGGTTTTGAGTTGAGATTCTTTGGAGAGATCTCAACCCTTGATTAGAGATGAGATGAGATGATCTCATCCACCCAACTTTTAGGTTTCCTTATGATTTCTTTAAGAGGGGCTCATAGGGCAAGGAGAGGCCCATTCACTTATATGTTCACCAAAGGAGCTTGGAGAAGGGCAAGAGGATGAGGATGGAGGCATTGGGAGATGAAAACTTGGGTGCTTCCTTTCATGGAGGACTTATGGAGGCTTCGGGCCCAATTTATTTGTGGTGGTTGTTCTTGCTGGGAGGAGGGCACACAACTAACATGGAGGTCTTGCAGTGGTCAGATTGCTTAGAGGACAGATTCAATGGAGAGGCAGCACACGAGAGCACATTGTGGTGCAAGGGTTTCTCCATCAGAGCTTCAGGGAGAAATGGTGCTTCATTTTAGTGGATAGAACTATATTTGAGAGGGCGCATAATGCTTGGGCGCATCTCTCACACTTGGACTTGTGTTGCAGCTTGAGACAAGCTACTATTGTATCAGGTTCATTTGTTTCATGTACTTGTTGTATTCCACCTTCTATTCTCCACTTATATATACTTCCATTCCAAATTGGATTTCCCCGGGGGGTTTTTATCCAGAGTCATGTTGACCAAAAATACTTGTGTTCATTTCATGCATGCTTAGAGTTTAAATCAGCTTGTTAAAGTTGTAAAGATCTAGGAGGTAGTGTTATTTGTTTTGAGTATATAGCATGCGCTAACATTGAGAAAATATAACACTTGCAAGGGCACCTCAAAAGGACACTTAACCATCAAAACTGCGAGTAGAAAGTACTTGATTGTTTGCTGTCCTAAAACAACAACACAGGACAGTCACAGAGATTGAAACTTAGAGCCCAACAAGAGGTCAAAGACAAACCTGTTGGGAAGCCTCATAGGACCTTAGGATTCTCTACACGACTGAGTTCGAGTTTGAGTCAATCAATTTTGAATACACTAATCATCTTAGGAAGGATTTGGCAATAAATTCTTAGGGTTTGGTTATAGCTTCCAAACATCGAATCATCTCAGCGTGCTATTAATGGGAAAACAATGTAAGTTAGTGATTTTTTATATAGTTGAGGTTTTTGAGGTGGAGCCCTAATCTCCTAGGTGCATTGGCCATGGCGGGTCCAATCTAATACATTACCATGCTATATGTTTGAACCCAAATTTAGTAGATAGCCTGCATTTTCCCAAGACGAAACGACTCTTATTGCTGCTATAATCAAAGGTTTGGAGAAAAGTAAATTGTTTTTTCATATAGGTGTAGGCCTCAGGTAGGAATTGATCCTCGAGTTGATAAAACAACAAAACTAGTGGAACTCGCATTATCTTGTCACAAGTCCTTCACTGTGAGGACTGTCATTGACATGGCCCCCTCATTTTCACACTACAATGGTGTTGACGCTGGAGCTAGCCACTGTGTGCTAGAGATTGAAGCGACCGAGAACAATATGTTGGATGGTTTGAGTCTTCTTGGCAAAGCCCTCTAGAAAATTACCACTTATATCGAGGACCACTCTATGTGCCTGACATGGAGGGACTTGATTGTTATTGTCACCAATGCCAAAGGTGAGCTACATAGATTTCTCTAAGGTTTGATAGGGATTACTCACAGTTGCTATATTATGGCCATCATGGGGCCTTCTCAAAATCTACTCTTCTTGACACTTTGGTATGTGGTTTATTTGTTTTTTTCTCATGGTTGAGAGTTAGTAGCTAATAGAGTCTTACCTACAGGTTTCAAATAGTTTTCTTGTAGGTTTCAAATAACTTTCTTAAATATATTGTTTATTTTTCAAATTTCCTTTTTTTAAAGGTGGAAGTTAGTAATTAATATAATCTTAGCACCAAGTTTCAGGTGATTTCAAGTGGTCCATARTTAGTGAAAACTATATAATTAATATAGCTCCTCCACCACYATGTTAYAGGTCTTATRAGTAAAATGCTATTGCCCTAGTGAATTTTGACATAAATTTGATTTARGTGATATAAAGAATTTCAAAATCCTTGATGGTTTTCACCAAGAACATTGAGTAGCACTTGCTCTAACAAATTGTGGTGTAAATTTTTAATGTTTGCATGCCTATTTTTGCAAATTGTGGTGTAAAGTTTTAATGTTTGCATGCGTATTTTTGTTTGAGATTTTAAGAGCACTGTAATTTGTGATGTGAATTCTTAATGATTTTCACCGAGAACATTGAGTAGAACATTAAGTAGCGCTTGCTTTAACAAATTGTAACGTAAAGTTTTAATGTTTGAATGTCCATTTTTGTTTGAAATTTTCAAAGTATTGTAATTTCTAATGTAGCAATAGGAGAAGTAATTTTGAGTATTATAGAGTTTTGGTTAACATAATTATTTTTAATATCTAAACATATCTTAAATGTTGAAGACTACCTAGTTTACAAAACCTAAGGATAAAGAAATGTCTACATTGTATAAATAGGGGTAAAGAAATGTCTGCCGGGTATAGATGTTCTCACATGCTTTAAAGGTTTGACCAACAACTAATGTAAAGTTTAATTATTTGGAAAATAGAGGATAGATATGCTCTCACAAACTTTAGATTCTTAGCTAAGAAAAAATGTAAAATTTAATTATTTAAAAATATCAAATATAAAGTTTAATTATTTGAAAATTTTACTTTATAATTAGTAAGCTTTATAAAAAAAAAAAAACATTTATAAGCTATCAGCTAATCTTGCGAGGGAATTGATGTTATGAATAAGGTGTTAGAAAACTAGCCACATCTTCTTTATTCTATACAATTTTCAACAAAATAATTCAAGTATGTTCTCAAACAAATCCTATGTTCCACCGAGATTGAAACAAGCACTTAATTTTGATATGGTGGTTTTCAGTTTAATGATTTCCTTTATTTTTATTTCTTTTGCAATTACCAACTAAGGCCTTGATCCTGTAAATGATATGTTATGCTGATAATGAACATCAATAAAAATGCTATGGATATGTTACTAACAAACTCTTGATCACAATAATTGTATTGTGGTTGGTTGTGAGTGAATGCGTCTTCAAACGGGTTGACTAATGATTGTTCATGTAAAAGCATGCTACTTTCATTGGACTTCGAACTTAAGAGTTAAACGAGGGAGTCCATAAGGTGACTGGACTTAATTGAAAGTGAAAACATAAACCACTTTCACTGGACGAACCGGCTAACCTGTACTCATTTGAAACTAAATATGTTTTAATGAAAATTTATGTGATTTAAATATTAAATTAAATTTTCAATGCATATTGGTATTGGTTATAAAGTTATTTAAAAATAATAATACAACATTAAGAGTAATTAGCAATAAAGGTATTGCATACAATAATAATAATTCAACAGTTAGAGTAATTAGCAATAAAAATATTACATGCAACTCACTAAAGTAGGTTTTAGAAAATTCTTTATATGTACATAAGATAATTACTATGTAATTTATTTAGGGAAAAATAATATTAATACTATAATTATGCAAGAATTTTATATGCACATAAGATAATTATTATATAATTTATTTAGTAAAAAATAATATTAATATTATAATTATGCATAATTCAATTAATATGTAATTCTGTAGAGTTTTGTCACTTCAAAGTTAAATACAATTAATACACATTAAAATTAAATAGATATATAAAACATTTTTAGAGATTATTTTTTTAATATATGTTAAAATTAAGTAGATATATAAAAACATTTTTTTTACTAATTTTTTTTTAAAATTTATTAAAAAAAGGCTAAATTTATGAAGTTGTTTTTATATTTGGTTTTAGGTGGAATGTATACTTGTAATCAATTTCAAATTTACTTATTTTTTAATTTAAAAATTCTTTTTATTTTAAATGTTTATTCAATTCTTAATATATATATATATATATATATATATATATATATTAATTATTTTAAATGTTTATTCAATTTTTAATATGTTTTTATATATTTGTAAAAATTTTTAATTACATTAGTTATGTTTATATTCATTATTATTAATATAGTAAATTTGGTTGGCATTGATATTAATCACATATTTTATTATTGATATTTTTAATTATTGGAAGGTTTAAATTTGGTTTGCATTGATATTAATCACATATTTATTATTAATATTTTTAATTATTGGAAGGTTTATTTATTTTAATATTTCATGATTGATATTTTAAATTATTGGAAGATTTATTTATTTTAATATTTCAAAATTGATATTTTTAATTATTGGAAAGTTCATTTATTTTAATATTTCATGACTGATATTTTTATTTATTGGAAGATTTATTTCTTTTAATATTTCATGATTGATATTTTTATTTATTTGTAGATCAATTTGTTTTAAGGTGTTGAAAATAATTAGAAAAACTAAACAATGGATATAGTTTTTAAATATTTAAGTTTAATAAATAATTTTAATTGAGAAATATGTTGGAGATTGCAAATAATTACAAGGCCTATACCTATTGACAATGGGCAGATTTAATAGGGGTTTAGTGCTTAATAAGTTTGTGATTTCAATCATTAACTTCCTAGCTATTATAAAGACATCCGTTTATGTGTTTACTTTTTTACATTTACCTAATCACATTTAAAAATTACTTTGATAGCTAACTGATTGCCACCTAAGTGATTAACAGAAATTAAAATATTAACACCAAATAAATGAAGCTCTTTGTTAATCAATAATAAAATTTAATATATTCTTTTAAGGATTCTTTTCATCTTATCAACCTTTTGGGGTTGATCAGCCACAATTATGTGGTTGTGCTAGTTTATGTCATTTTTAAGTGTACAATGTCTGTGGTCTCATTAGTGTTTTAGTATTTAGTCGTGGTAAAGAGACTCTACAATGTGGTGACATTCTGATTTGAACTTCTAAGTATTATGGTTTGAAAAAATGATGACAAATTTTATGTTTCCTTTATCATTTTAATCAAACTATAAAACATAATTTCAAATTACAAACTACCTGTTTTATTATTTTTATCAAACTATAAAATATAATTTCAAATTACAAACTAACTACTTTGCAATTATTAGATTAAAATACAAAACATAATTTTAAAGCATAAACAAGCAGATTTGCAATTATAACCATTGTTATTTTTGAATTGATATATATATACTTTTGTTTCTCACTAGTTGTATTTATTTTCTTAACCAGCGACGAAGGCTACTTGGTAGATGAAGTTGTTAAATCTGTGTTGAAAAGGGTGGGAGTCAGAGAGAGGGCAGTAGCCAGATATCAAGTAGGTTTGGATGAAAAGGTGAAAGATTTTGAAAATAAAGTTTTTTTGGAAAATCATCAAAGTGCAAAACCTCAAGTCGTGGGGATTGTTGGGGTCGGCGGAGTAGGAAAGACAACCCTAGCGAAAGAACTCTTCGATCGGAAGAGGGTAGATTACAGTAAATTTTGTTTTTTATCTAATGTGAGAGAAAATGCAAGGAAAGGCTTTTTAAATTCTTTGCAAAGACAACTTCTTAAAAGCTTGACTGGAACGGATGTGCTAATAAACAGTATTGATGAAGGTATAGCAGCGCTTAAAAAACATCTCTCATCTGTTCGTGTCTTTGTAATTTTAGATGATGTAGATCACCTGAATCAGATTAATGCACTTTTTCCAGTTCGAATTGATCTCCTCTCAGATAGCTTAGTACTGATTACATCTAGATATGAAAAGGTGATCAGAAGCTCAGGAGTTGAGAACGCATCAATTTATCAGTTAACTGGCCTTAATGATCAACACTCCCGAGAGCTTTTCTGCGCCTATGCCTTCAACCGGCCCAATCGACCTCGAAGATTTAAATCTCTTGTAGATAACTTCTTAGAAGCCTGTGATGGATTGCCTTTATTTTTAAAGGTGTTTGGAGCACTTCTCTATGGTAAAGATGACAATATCTATGGGAAAGATGACAAATCTGATTTGGAAGACCTATTGGATAGACTTCCAGTACTTTCCGGTGAGACACAAGAAAAACTTCAAATTAGTTACCAGGGCCTCGATATGGAGCAACAGCAGATGTTCTTAGACACTGCATGTTTTTTCATAGGACAAAAGAGGGATACTGCCATAAGAATATGGGATGGATCCGGCTGGAGAGGTCGTTTTGGGTTTCAAACTCTACAGAGCAGATGTCTTTTGGAAGTGGACATTGAAAATAATATAGAGATGCATGACCACCTTAGGGATTTTGGAAAAGCTGTTGCTGATGCTTCGTTGCCTCGTCGTCTTTTGCATTCTACCGCTATTAAGGGTATGTTGGAGCAATTCTCTGTAAGTGCTCAATCATTAATCTTATAGATTATTCGATAAAATTCAACCTTCAATTTGTAATTTTTTAATATTTTCCAAAAACGAAAAGTAATAACTATCATTTTTCAATTCAATTTTGTAAATTTTTTTTATCATTTTCCAAAAATGAAAACTAATAACTTCATTTTTCCAGAATGAACAGGTAACAAATGTGCCAAATGAACAGTTAACAGCTGTGCGGGGCATTAGGGTGGTTCTGGGTGAAGATAATGATGAGGTTGATCCATCTGGCGGTATTGATACGAGGACCTTGGAACTGGTTGATGCACTTGACGGTATTGATATGAGGACCTTGGCACTGCTTGATACTGAAAATGTTATCTTGGAACGTATTTTGAGAAAGCCGATGCACGTCCCAAGTCTCATATGGCTCCGGTGGAACAAGTGTCCCAACCTTTCCCTGCCTACGTGGATACCAATGCAGAGTTTAATGGTTCTACAAGTGTCCGGGAGAGTATTAAAAACATTGTGGGAAGACGAATCACAGGTAAATAGAAATCTTTTGTGTTAACGTTTTTGTGTTTATCGCAATTAATTTAATATGGCACCACACGGTGTAGGAAGGATACGAAAGGGTTTTATATAGAGAATCGGGATTAAGATGATATAATTGAAACAACGCACGAACATTTTGCAGGTACCTTTGCAGCTGCGGGAGTTAGAGATTAATGCTCCGCTCTCCGACATTCCAAAGTCCATAGGGCTGTTGAAACACCTCGAACGCATTGTCGTCGGCAGGTTTTTATCAGGACAGGTAAATCTGACAAAATTGCCAGAAGAATTTTGTCGTTTGCGATCTTTGAGAGATTTGTTGTTAACAGAGTGTTCAAAAATGAAGTCACTGCCAGACTCCTTTGGTCATTTATGGAACCTCCAACACATCGATCTCTCATTCTGCTGCAATTTGGAGAGGCTGCCGGATTCTATTGGTGATTTAAGACGCCTCCGACACATCAATCTCTCAGATTGCCACGATTTGGAGAGGCTGCCGGATTCCATTGGTGATTTACTTCGCCTCCAACAGATCGATCTGCGGGGCTGTCATAATTTGGAGAGCCTACCAGATTCCTTTGGTGAACTATGGGACCTCCGACATATCAATCTCTCAGGTTGCCACGATTTGCAGAGGCTACCAGATTCCTTTGTTCATTTAAGATATCTCCAACACATTGATCTGCAGGGATGCCACAATTTGCAGTGGCTGCCAGATGACTTTGGTGATTTAATGAACCTCGAACACGTCAATCTCTCAAATTGCCACGATTTGGAATGGCTGCCGGCTTCCTTTGTTCTATTAACTAACCTCCAATACATCGATCTCTCGGGGTGCCATAATTTGGAGAGGCTTCCAAATTACTTGAGGAATTTCAATAAGCTCAAATATCTTGATGTGGAGGGTTGCTCTAATTTAATCATTGAAACAATTGAAATAACAGATAACTTACCAGAGGCACATCAAAGGCATTTGGAACAATTATATTTGAGTGATGCGTAGCATTAAAAATGAAAATGTTAATTGGCAAACACCATGAGCTAGGTTGTACTTGTTACAGTCAATGCTGCCCTGGCCTTCAGTATGGCAGAAAAAGAATTCTGCTTGAGCCAGGGAGCAGAGGGTTTGTAACTACCAGGTATCATGTTTGATGAATGAAAATCGCCGAGGCATGAAATGTGTAGACTTGAATATGAAGAAAATAAAAATTGCTGTTAATAGTGTATTTTATTCTCCAAGAAAGTTTTTCATTATACTTGTTTATGTTTATTAATATGATGTAATTGTCTGAAACTGTAATTATGTCATGCAGTATCCTGAAATAAGAAAGACTTCTGTAATTTTTTTTTTATTGTTGAGATAATTCCATAAAATTGGATTTGATTGGTTTCATGCCTATGGGAAGTCGGATTGAAGGAGTGGAGCCACTGTGGCAACGAGTGAGGAGGGGTAGGCAGTGGGATGGAAATGGTGGAGTAATTGTGGCAACCAATGAGGTGTGAACATTGTTGGAATTTGTAAACCATCTTTTCACGGTAAAAAAATTATTAAATTTAATATTTATTAAGGGTTAAATATCACCTTTTTTATACAAATATCATAAATAGGGGAGATCAGGAAGTTTAATAAATAAATAAATAAGAAATTATAAAGTATCTTGGTTAAATGTTTATAAAAATTATAAATAGGGGAGAGTTTGTGTGTAGATTATTTTTAATAAATATTGTAATAAACATTGTGGAAAAGAACTCTTAAAAATGTAAAACTAAAATTACATAAAATTAAAATTATTTCACATGAAATTAAAGACTTATACAACTAATATTAATTTTACCAGTTCCTTAGCTTGACTTATTGGAAAGAATAATTGGAATGAAAAGACATTATCTATTTCTCTAGCTTGACTTGGCTTCCATACATATAGCTTGAGTTGGCTTCCATACATATTTTGGAATTTTTTTTAATGAAAAGATCCTATTGAACTACTAAACGGATTGTAACTTACCTTCAATACCAACTTTAAAAGTAGGATTTGTTGTTATAACAATTCATTATAACAACATAATATAAACAATTTTTAACAATATAAAGATCATTTCATTTAAAAGTAGGATTTGTTGTTATAACAATTCATTATAACAACATAATATAAACAATTTTTAACAATATAAAGATCATTTCATGAAAAAACCCTTTCACTTAAATATTAAGATGGAACTTAATATTATTTTAGTCTCTATGTGGGAACTTATTAGTCTATACAAGTTTCAAAGTTAGAGGGAGATGATTTTCGAGCATTGAGATACTAGTATATCAAAATGCACAACATAACACATCTACCAAAGTGACGAAAATATATTGATGGCATTACCAATTTATCATAACTATAATCATTGATTTCACAAACTAAATCCCTATTTATAGTTTATCAAATCATATTAATTCAACAATCTCATATAATCTCTAAATGGGGGTTTAATCCATTTCAATGATGATAGTCCTGGGGAATAGGGTTTGATGTCTTCAAACTCATGCATTTCAAACCATATGCATACCTTTATCGAGTAAGCATGTACTACCTCTCGACTCTACGTCAATGAAGCACATGCAAATATCCAAGATTAGTTATCTCTCATAATGACTTTATGATGCAGACCCCCTTCTCTCCTAAGGGTTGCACAACCTCTCGGTCAAGGATATCCGATTCTTGAGGCAGACGACTCTTTGAAACCTTGATGGTCTCGTCTTTGTATTTAAACAAAGGCCCTTTCAGCTTTTTGGCATAGGTCTTATGGAAATCTCAGAGTTTGAGCGCTAGATCCTTTTCTGATAAGCCTCTCCTTGATGTGACCTTGGGCGATGACGTTACGTAAACACACGATTGTGGGCGTGCTTAAGAGTGGTTTGGAACCAAACTACTTTTCGCCCCACAATTCACCTCGAGCTACCACGTGTCCTTTTGCCAAAACCGTGGTTTCGTTTGCGGCTCGCCCTCGACTTTTTAAAGCTAGAGCACCTCCTGTCCCCGCAATGCGAGGTGATCGTCGATCTCACGATCTTGAAGGAAGTTTTGAATTGACGACTGAGATTTGTCCCTTCCAAAACAACGGTTCAGATCTAACCTGTTAAGAACCAAATATCAATATAGCATAGAAAAACCTCAGAATAAGTACTCAACGCCTTGAAAAAGAGAGAAATTCAGATAATAAGACTCTTCGAGGGGGCAACCTCCTTATGCCAACATAAATGTACAATTCCAAAATGATTCCAAATGAAAATGTCTCCTTGGTATATATAGGAGACTAGGAGGTATAATTACAACTAATGGAATAAAGCCGACATAAATAAAATAACATTACTAATGTAATATGCCCCAATTAAGGGGTAATGAGCCAATA
>JASDQU010281188.1:28769-39180 GCA_032191745.1 Picea mariana
TACTTTCAACATTTCTTGCCACCTTAAATGAATTCTCCAATGATTTGGGTTCCCATAGGTGAACCTCATGTTGAATGTTATTCTTTAAAGTTCCTATGAATACATCAATCAAGTGCTCATCTAGAATATCTGTTACCTTTATATTCAATCTTTGGAAGTTCTCAATGTGCTCTGCAACTGAACCTCTTTGCTTGAGATTTATCAATTGGCTAAAGAAGGTATTGCTCCTTGTATCCTCATAGTGTGCTATCATTTCTTTCGTGAAAATTGTCCAAGTGATGAGTGATTTGCGAGAAAAAAACTATCGATATCGTACAAATTGATTGGGTTCTAAATATAAAGAAGCTATTCGTACCTTTTGTGTATGTGGCACATTATGTAGATCAAAGAATTGTTCCATCTGAAGTATACATGTGATTGGGTCCTTGCCATCAAACTTCCTCGTATCGATCTTAGGAACATGGTTGGTCTTCAATCTAAAGTTGGAATTGCTCTGATACCATATGTTAAGAACCAAATATCAATATAGCATAGAAAAACCTCAGAATAAGTACTCAATGCCTTGAAAAAGAGATAAATTTAGATAATAAGCCTCTTCGAGGGGGCAACCTCCTTATGCCCACATAAATGTACAATTCCAAGATATTCCAAATGAAAATGTCTCCTTGGTATATATAGGAGACTAGGAGGTATAATTACAACTAATGGAATAAATCCAACATAAATAAAATAACATTACTAATGTAATAAGCCCAAATTAAGGGGTAATGAGTCAATATTAGGGCTTAACATAACCTTCCTCAAATCAACAGATGTGATTTATTTTGTGATTCTGGTTTCAGGAGTTTCAACTATCAAACCTCACCTTCTCCCGTAATGACATATCTTCTGCCATGTGTCCTCTTAAATCGATGATTGTGACCGTTTCGGGATTCTGGACTTCGGAAATCTCAAATCTCAACTCTTTCTCCCAATTGATTTTATCCGAGGCTGACAATCCACTATCACATGTCTCCCGCGGATCAACGACTATGATCTCTTCGTGTCTTCGGACTTCATATTTCTCAATTCTCAACTTTCACTTCCCCTCGAACTATGCGGATTCTTGTTACGTGTCCACTTGAATCAGATGGTTGAGATTTACTTCGGGTCTTTACCCGGAGTCCACGGATTTATGCTACCTGCCCTCTGGATCGAACGGTTGATGTTTACTTCGGGTCTTTACCCAGAGTCCATAGATTCATGCCACCTATCCTCTGGATCTGATTGTCCATATCTCCTTCGGATTTTTGGGTTTCGAGAATATCAAATCTCAACTGAAACCCACAAAATTTTATCCAAAGTTCGTGATCTGTCACCATGCGTCCTTCTGGATCTGACGGTCCATATTTACTTCAAGTTTCGGGTTTCAGAAGTATTCACTCCTCTTCACTTCAAATCTTTCGATTTGCGAATTCCGAAGGATCCTTGCGACTAATTGGTGCATGACTTCTCCGAGATCTAATGGTCTGAAATGATTCGACTCCTCCTGGGTGAATCTTAGTCCTTTATCTTATCCAACCTTCAAAATTTCTTCTTCTGAAGGATTTCGCCTGCTAAATATTTCGTACTTGTTCTTCTTTTGAACCTTGAGTTCCTCAAAAGGATTCCTTTGACATTTAGTCGATTCCTGGTCCTATACGCTCCTTGCAACTGATTTTTGCACTTTCTTATAGGAAAAACCAAGTTATTTCTCCAAAGTCTTCTCCAAGTCAAAGACTCCACATACGCACTCCTTGCGCTTAATATGCAAACTTTGCATTCAAAATTTCCATGCTATCTCTTATGAGATTTCTTGCCTTCTGCTCCTTTAACTTCTTAAAGGGTCACTTTGAAACTTAGTTGAGTTTCGGATCTGTGCACTCCTTGCAACATATCTTACGGAAAATTTGGGTTCTTGCGGACGACTGTGCACACCTTGCAACAATCACTTTTCACTCCTTGCAAAGGGAAAGTTTTGCGCTCTCTCTTCTAAGCTTCAGAATCAAAACAAATTCTGTCAATGCACTACTTGTGGACTGTGTGCACACCTTGCACAGACTCAATCGAAGATAAACAACTGAAACTTATGCAAACATCTCACAATTTCATATACTCGTAACGAAATTCTTTCATTCATGAAAACAACAGTAACAGGGAATTGCAAACAATAACAACACCATGCATTGGACCAATTTTCCTATGTTATATTCATTCAAAATAAAATGGCTACAGATATGACCAAAACAACAACTAAAAACTCAGAAATTTCCTACTAACTCGTAGCAACCTCATTCAAGTGTACAAAACCTCTATTTATCTCAGAGGGTCCTTAGAGTTCCCCATCAACTATGCGTCTACTCGAAAACACAACCTAACTACTATCTAAGTTTAGTTACATTCAAGAGTAGGAGTGAAACTCCCAGATCACTCATGATCATTCAGTTTCCAAGTGTTTGATCTTCTTTCGTTTTTCAATCAGCTCCAAAAGATTCACAGTAAACACCAACGCTAAGATTCTGAAATGATTCCAAGGCGCTAAGTTGTCTTGCCACACATGATCACTGATGATGCTCTTGCATCATACTCCCCTGGACAAAAATTCATGGACTCCTGTCTATGAGCACCTGCAATGACTTTCCATGCTTCTAGATATCAGCTTCATTTTCCCAACTCACATCTTCTATTGGGTGTCCCTTCCACTTGACCAATGTCCCTTCCACTTGACCAATGTCCCTTCCACTTGGGTGTCCCTTCCCTTCCATTTTCCCAACTGGCATCTTCTATTCGGTGTCCCTTCTATTGGGTCTTCCTCATGGTCTTCTTTCCAATTCTCTGATCAACGATCTTCTCCATCTGTGGTTTTTCTGCTATAGGTAGTTGTTTCTCCCACTGAATCACCTCTTGATCTTCTGATCCCTCTATGTCATCTTCCCTATAAGGATATAGGTCTGAAACGTTGAATATGGGTGATATGTCCACATCATCTGGCAACTCAATCTCATAGGCATTTGCATCAAACTTCCTTAAGATCTTACATGGCCCTATCTTCTTCATCTTTAACTTGTTATATGTTCCCCTAGGGAACCTTTCTTTTCTGAGATGTGCCAGAACCTGATCTCTTACTTCAAATTGAAGCTCTCGGCAATGTTGATGAACTCTGCGCTTGTAATCTTGGCTAGATCTTTGCAACTGTCCTATGATCTAGCTATGGAGCTTCTGCATCTCTGCAACAAAATCTTCTGCTCCAATGCTTCTGATCTCACTTTGATCCAAGTCTCTCAACTCAGATACTCCCCTGGGTTGCATTTCATACAGTATTTGGAATGGGATTTTTCCAGTGCTCTTGTTGGGTGAGTCATTGTATGAAAATTATGCTTGTGGCAGAATCTGATCTAGCTGAATATGATGCTCAGTGACCATACTCCTCAACAAGTTTCCCAAACTTTTGCTTACCACCTCAATCTGTCCATCTGTTTGAGGGTGATAAGCTGATTTGAAGGACAAATATGTCCCCAATTTCTTCCACAGTGTTCTCCAGAAATGACCAACAAACTTAGTGTCTCTGTCTGAGATAATGCTTCTGGGTAGTCCATGAAGTCTCACAACTTTTTTGAAAAACAGATTTGCAACATATGTTGCATCATTAGTCTTTTGGCATGGGATAAAGTGTGCCATCCTTGAAAATATATCCACCACCACAAATATGGAATCACATCCTCTTTGCATTCTTGGCAGTCCCAACACAAAATCCATGCTTATTGCATCCCAAGGCCTCTCTGGTATTGGGAATGGTTGATAATATCCACTGTTCCATCTTTTTCCTTTTGCATGTTAGCGGATTCTACATCTGTTCACAAACTTGATCACTTATGTTCTCATCCCTGGCCAATAGTATGAACTACTCAACTGTGCAAATGTTTTATCTTGGTCGAAATGTCCAGCCAATCCTCCACTATGCTTTTCTTTCAAAAGTTTATCCCTCATTGAGCATTTTGGTATGCACAACTGATTGCCCTTGAACGACAATCCCTATTGAATCATATACTTTGTCCACTAGTTCCTATCTCTCAGCAAATGATTCACACATGCTTCATATGCTTCCTTGAAATCTAGATCATCACTGTACATTTCCTTAAGGTGTTCAAACCCCAAGGTCTTCACCTGAAACTCCTGCAGAATCAAACATCTCCTGCTCAATGCATCATCAAGTTTGTTATCATTCCCAACAATATGTTTTATGACAAAAGTAAAATTCTGCATAAACTCAATCCACTTTGCATGTCTCTGATTTGATTTTTCCTGTCTGGTTATGAATTGTAAAGCTTGGTTATCGCTATACAAGACAAATTCTTGTGGAACAAGGTAATGCCTCCATTTCTTCAAGGCTTGAATAATGGCATAAAACTCCTTATCATACGTGGAGTAGTTTCTCTTAGTCTCTTTCAACTTCTCACTTAAATAGGCAACAAGCCTATTATCCTGGCTCAAAACTGCTCCAATTGCAACTCCACTTGATCACATCTCACTTGAAATGTCTTTCCAAATTTTGGTAAGACCAGAATTGGTCATTCTGTTATTTTCTCCTTCAATATATTGAAGCTCCTCTCGGCCTCCTCTATCTAGTTAAAATACTTGTGCTTCTTCTTCACTGTATCCATTAGTGGTGCACAAATTCCACTAAAATCTCTGATGAACTTCCTATATAAACTTTCTAATCCAAGGAAGCTTCTTACCTCAAACATACTCCTTGGTGACGGCCATTATTTGATTGCTTTCACCTTCTCTGGGTCTATCTTCAGTTTATTTGAAGAGATCACAAAACCCAAGTAAATGAGTTATGTCTTCATAAAAGAGGACTTCTTTAGATTTATCAACAACTTCTCTTGTTGTACTCTCCTCATCACTAATGTCAGGTGTCTTAAATGATCCTCTTTGGTCTTGCTAAAGATCAATGTATCATCCAGATATACAACCATAAACATGTCAACGAAATCTTTCAATATTTCATTCATCAACCTCATAAAAGTACTCGGGGCATTTGTTAAGCCAAATGGCATAACAAGCCTCTCATACAAACCTTCATTTGTCTAAAAGGTTGTCTTCCACTCATCACTTTCTCTCGTTCTTATCTGGTGATATCCACTTTTCAAATCTATCTTAGAAAATAAATTTTCTCCACTTAAACAGTCCATTAAATCATCCATTCTTGGCAAAGAGAATCTATACCTGATGGTGATCTTGTTAATGGCTCTTGAGTCTGTACACATTCTCCATCCTCCATCCTTCTTTAGAATCAACACAGTTGGTACTGCGCATGGACTCAAGCTCTTTCTAACCAACCCCTTGTCTAAAAATTGCTAGACTTGGTTCTTTACCTCCTCATTCTCTCGAGGTGTCAATCTGTATGCTACTTTATTTGGAAGACTTGCTGCTGGTATCAAATCAATATGATGGTTGATACTTCTGATGGGTGGCAATGAGTTAGGCAGCTCATCCACCACTATGTCAGCAAAATTATCCAACAATTCTTAAACTTCTTCAGGCAGATCATCCATCGAAGTACTTGTAAGGACAACTCTAGGTTTCCTCACCACAACAAACTACATCTCCTGTTCTTTCTTGAATTCTCTCAGGAGTTCCTTCCCACTAATGAGAAGTATGCTTGTGTCAGCTTCCTCTTTCATTTTCTTCTTCTCTATTGGCAGCAACATGTGTGTCCTACCATTCTCCTCCAAGGTGTATGTATTCTTCCTCCCATCATGAATGACATTCCTGTTAAACTACCATGGTCTTCCCAACAAAACATGACATACATCCATGGGAATCACATCACATAGAATTTCATCTCTATATATCCTCCTATCTTAAATTCAACAAGGCATTGTTTAGTAACCATTACCTAGTGTCCTTTCTGCAACCATGAGACTTTATATGGCTTTGGGTGTGCAGTTGTCTCCAGCTTCAATTTCTCCACCATCTTTGTGGATACTAGGTTATCAGTGCTCCCACTGTCAATTATCACCTTGCATACTCTGTCTTTAGTCTTGCAAGCTGTCCTGAAGAGACTGTTCCTATGCACTGAACTCTCAACTTTTGCCTTCGGTTTTAAGAGAACCTTTCTCAACATCAGGGATTTTCCATTCTCTGCTCCTTATGATTCAACATTCCTTCTCTATGATTCCAAAATGTGAGCTTCTCCTCCTCCTCATTTCTTTTTCTCGGGACATTCCCAAGACATGTGTCTTGTCTTTCCACATGCATAACATCTTACTTCTCCTCCTCTGCTTCTTCCTCTTCCTCCAGAAGAACTTCTTCCACCACCTTGTCTTCCTTGGGAACTTCCTCCTCTTTCCGAGTGACTGTGTGGCTTTTTAGTATCCTCTTTGTATTTATGTGTCTTGTCATGGGCAACTCCCTTGCATTTGTTCGGGATTGGGCTTCTACCTCTGCCTCGTTGGCTTTGTTTTCTAGTCAACTTATCCTATGCCTTCAGTGCAAATTGATAATCATCCTCCACTATCCTTACTAACATCATGCTGATCTCATCCTGGATTTCATACCTCAGGCGATTTATATACCTTACAATTTTTCTTCATCTTTCTCTCTTTGTCCAGTTCTGACGTTCAACCTGTATAACTCCTCTGTGTGATCTTTGACTGTCATACCCTTCTGTCTCAGGTTCTGCAACTTCCTGAACAGATTGATCTGATAACCTTTGGGCATGAATTGAGCCTTAAGCTTGGCTACCATTCTGTCCCAATTATTTATCTTATGTTTTCCTTTGCTTATCCTCTCAGCTTGTAGTTCATCCCACCACAGTTCTGCATGTCCTTTTAGCCCGGTGACAACATGTCTCACCCTTTTCTCCTCATCGACATAGTCGAAGTATTTGTCCATAGATATTATCCAATCCAGCAACTCTTCAGCATCCAAATTTCCTTCGTACATTGGGACCTCTATCTTGGCTCTAGCTCCCAATCTAACAACTACTCTCAGCAAGCGTTCTTTGGCAACATTTTCCCCTACATCTTCTTTGACTTCTACTTCTTCACTCTTTGCATCATTGATGTCTCCAGCATCAGGTGCCCTCCTCTGTCTTGCCTCCATCGCCTCTAATCTTGCACGAAGCTCTCGCATTTCTCTTTCTACAACATGATTGGCTAAAGGTGGTTCTACTCGTCTCCTCAGTGGCATTGTGCTGACTGTATCTCACACACATAGTACAACTTCAAGTTCTTTTGTCTCTTCTATCCTTTGCCTGTTGTCTGAAAGAAAAAATTCGCTCTGATACCACTTGATTCAGACCCCCTTCTCTCTTAAGGGATGCATGACCTCCTAGTCAACGATCTCTGATTCTTGAGTCAGACGACTCTCTGAAACCTTGATGGTCTTATATTTTTATTTAAACACAAGCCCTTTCGTCTTTTTGGCGCATGTCTTATGGCACCCGGGATCTTCCCCTTCGCACTTACGAAATCTCAGAGTTTGAGTGCTAGATTCTTTTCTGATAAACCCCTCCTTGATGTGACCTTGGGCAATTACCTTACATAAAGACGCGATTGCGGGCGTGCCCAAGAGTGGTTCAAAACCAAACTACTTTTTGCCCCGCAATTCACCTCGAGCCACCACGTGTCCTTTTTCCAAAACCGTGGTTTTGATTGCGGCCTTCCCTTGAATTTTTAAAGCTCGAGCACCTCCTGTCCCTATAATGCGAGGTGATCGTTGATCTCACGATATTGATGATACTTCTGAATTGACAACTGAGATCTGTCCCTTCCAAAACAACGGTTCAGATCTAACCCTCCTCAAATCAACATATGTGATTTATTTTGTGATTCGGGTTTCAGGATTTTTAACTCTCAAACCTCGCCTTCTCTTGCAATGAAAGATCTTCTGCCATGTGTCCTCTTAAATTGATGGTTGTGACCATTTCAGGATTTCAGACTTCAAAAATCTCAAATCTAAACTCTTTCTCCTAATTGATTTTATTCGAGGATGACAATCCACTGATGTCTGTCTCCCGCAAATCAACAATTGTGATATCTTCGGGTCTTCAGAATTTGGATTTCTAAATTCTCAACTTTCACTTCCCCTCAAAGTATGCGTATTTCTATCGCATGTCCATTGAATCAGACGGTTGAGATATACTTCGGGTCTTTACCCGGAGTCCACAGATTTATGCCACCTGCCCTCTGGATCAGACGATTGATGTTTACTTTAGGTCTTTACCTGGAGTCCACAGATTCACGCCACCTATCCTTTGGATATGATGGTCCAGATCTCCTTCGGATTTTTGAGTTTCAGGAATCTCAAATCTCAACTAAAACCCACAAACTTTTATCCGAAATTCGTGATTTGTCGCCACGCGTCCTTCTGGATCTGACGGTCCAGATTTACTTCGGGTTTCAGGTTTTGAAAGTTTTCACTCCTCTTCACTTCGAATCTTCCGATTTGCAAATTTCGAAGGATCCTCGTGACTAATTGGTGCACGAATTCTTCGATATCTGATGGTCTGAAATGATTGGGCTCCTCCTGGGTGAATCTTAGTCCTTTATCTTATCCAACCTTAAAAAATTCTTCTTCTGAAGGATTTCGCATGCTAAATCTTCCGTACTTGTTCTTCTTTCGAACCTTTAGTTCCTCAAAAGGATTCCTTCAACACTTAGTCAATTCCTGGTCCTATACACTCCTTGCAACTGATTTTTTCACTGTCTTATGAGAAAAATTGAGTTATTTCTCCAAAGTCTTCTCCAAGTCAAAGACTCCACATATGCACTCCTTGCGCTTAATATGCACACTTTGCATACAAAAGTTTCGAGCTATCTCTTCTGAGCTTTCTCGCCTTCTGCTCCTTTAGCTTCTTAAAGGGTCACTTCGACACTTAGTTGAGTTTTGGATCTATGCACTCCTTGCAACAGATCTTACACAAGATTTGGGTTCTTGCAGACGACTGTGCACACCTTGCAGCAGTCACTTTTCACTCCTTGCAAAGGGAAAGTTTCACGCTATCTCTTCTGAGCTTCGGAATCGAAACACATTTTCTCAATGCACTCCTTGTGGATTGTGTGCACACCTTGCATAGACTCAATCAAAGAGAAACAACTAAAACTTATGCAAACATCTCACAATTTTATATACTCGTAACGAAATCCATTCATTCATGAAAAAAACGATAATAGGGAATTGCAAACAATAACAACACCATGCATTGGATCAATTTTCCTTTTTTATATTCATTCAAAAGTAAATGGCTACAAGAATGACCAAAACGACAACTAAAAACTCAGAAATTTTGTACTAACTCGAAGCAGCCTCATTCGGGCGTACAAAACTTCTATTTATATCAGAGGGTCCCCCCTCCCCCCCCAACTATTCATCTACTCGAAAAAAAAACCTAATTGTTATCTAAGTTTAATTACATTCAATACTAGGAGTGAAACTCCTAGATCACTCGTGATCATTTAGCTTCCAAGCGTTTGATATTCTTCCGTTTTTCAATTAGCTTCACAATATTCGTAGTAAACGCCAACGTTAAGATTCTGAAATGATTCCAAGGTGTTGAGTTGTCCTACCACGTGTGCTGGCTGACGATGCTCCTGCATCATACTCCCCTTGACAAAAATTCATGGACAAATGTCCATGAGCTCCTGCATCGAATTTCCATGCTTCTGGATATCATCTTCATTTTCCCAATTGTCATCTTTTATTGGATGTCCTTTCCACTTGACCAAATATTCAAAATAGGTCTTTCTCTCGGTCTTCTTGCCAATCCTCTGATCAACAATCTTCTCCATCTGTGGTTTTTCTACTATAGGCATTTGTTTTTCCCACTGAATCATCTCTTGATCTTCTGATCCCTCTGTGGCATCTTCCCTGTAAGGATATAGGTCTGAAACATTGAATATGGGTGATTGTCGAGTTGGATATATAACATATGAATCAACATTTAATTGTCAACCCAGGAAGTTGGTAGACTTAGAGGAACCAGCACAAGAAATGCAGGGTTGAAGAGGGGGTTTAAAGGATGCCAAACTAATCTCTGAACCGCTAAAAGAAACTTGCTGGAAGAAGCTACTGTACTCTACTTCGTTCTGCACTACTCTGTACTACTCTGTACTAACTTCATAAAACTGTTCTGTATATGCATGTAAAAGGTCTACTGCACACTGATGGATGAAAACAATTAAGTTCTTGCTACTTATTACTCCACACAACTCAGCAACCTCCTATGCAATGAAACTCTCTATTGTAATCAAAGGAAACTTCTCTATCTCATGAGATATCCAGGCTAGTTCCTGAATGTTAAGCAGTCTAAATGTGAAAACTGAAGAAATGAAATCAATGGATGAAAAGATAACGTCTAAACTTGAATCTTGAAATGCTAAACCCT